>BQNB010001771.1:36470-133826 GCA_026074375.1 Tanacetum coccineum | reverse complement strand
TTTGTCTTTGTATCAACGTATTGCATAAAACGTGATTTCCATTGTGCATAGCTACCCGATGCAAGCATTGGTGGAGGTTCCTTGGAACCAGTTGCCATAATGTCGTTGTGCATTTGACTGTTTGATGAAGTAGACTTGATGAATGATTAAAGTGATATTTGTGAAATGATGATGGATCTTAAGTAGATAAAGTTGTGTTTGTGGTTTTGTCTTGTTGATGTGTTTGTTTTTTATTTGGTTGCCCTATTAATCTAAAGCCCTAATTCAGTCAGATGCCCACCTGATGCGTGGATCAAACTCATCGTGGTGAGTTTAAAAAAATCAGGAAATTAGGTTCTCAAAACGAGGGGTTTCTTTGATGGAAATGAGTCCAATTTCGATGAAAGATCAAATTTGGTTGCCAATTTCGATGATTAATTTCAGTAATCAAATTCAATTATTAATTTCGGTTATCAAATTCGATGCAAATTTCTAATTTCGATCCCAAGTAGCAAATTCGATTCAAAAGTCCAATTTCGATTCGAAGTGACAAATTCGATTCTTAATTTTAATGACTAATTTCGATGAACAATTTTGATGCACAAAGTGGTAATCTACCGAAAATGCCAAGTTCGATCAAAAACCGGTAGTGCACCCGATATCGGACGTAACTTTTCTTGGGAAAGTTTTTCTCAGACAAGCCTGATTTCAGATACAATACACTTCTCGGACAACACTTATTTCGATCACTTCCTTTTCTCGGTTAGGCCACACAATCCAATTTTGATTAACAAGTTTCTATTACCAAATTCAACTAAGTAACAAATTCGATTGTACTATTTAACTATGATCGAAATTCACAAATTCGATTGTACAATATAACTATGATCGAAATTCACAAATTCGATTGTACTATTTGACGACGTATAAATGACTCAAAAAGAGACGTTTTTATCCGTTTTGATCCAAGATTTTTGTGTAGTATTATTGTACACACACTAAACAACCATAAAAATTAAAGCTTTTGAACCATGCACACAAAAAATCAAAATTTATGACCTTTTTCTAGACCAAAAACTCGACGTGCCATATGTAGTTTCAAAAACTTATTTTTGTAAGAACTAAAAAATCGTTGATCCAGGGGTCGGGGAGACTCAAACCACAAGATAGCCATGTTTAAAGAGAGAGAGTAGTGAGAGAAAGAAATGTGTAAAATGAATAAAGAAGGAAAACAATACAAGAGTCTCAACCCCGCCATGGAAAGGTATATATACCACTATACGTTACACATGTATATTATATTGTCTATTCTAGTCCACGTGTATGGTGGTATGTTGAACTATGATAATTCTGTAAATGTCGTCACATAAATGAAATCCTAACAATCTTCCTCCATGGGACGATATACAAAATTACTTATAATATTTTCCTAACAAGTACATAATGACTAAGAACAAGAACTTCCAAGAAGCTTCTAATGTGATGGATGTCTTCTGTTGCTTTGACTTCAAGCTGCACTCCAACATAAATCATCTTTGTTGTTCCTTGTATGTAAATATGTAATAGGCATGAACTAAGTAACCCATACACTTCTGGTTAAGGAGAAGCTTCTGAATTAGCTTCCTCCTAATGCATGCTGCATATTCTTTATTTAGAATCTTTCATAGCTTCCCCCTGAACCAGCAATCCTCTCTAGAGCAGTTTCAAAGCTTTCTTTCAAGCATAGAATAATTAAGTGCACATCGGAATTAGTAGGATACACATTAAATATTAATGCCACTTTGATAATAAGTTTAGTGATTAACTGTTCGGGGAAACACTAATTGGATCAGCAACGTATCTTCTCATGCTTGAATTATTCTTCTCACATCTCTTCCTCTTGGAAGTTCAAATAATGCATACTCAAAAGTATCTAGATATCTCTTCCCCCATGTAGTTGAAGTGATGCACCCCGAAGTAACAAGTTAAAAACATTAAGTTTCTCTGCGGTTATGACATTTATCTCCCCATAATGACCTAAAATAAGAAGCATGTATGAGCTCTATCACGTGTACTTGTTGTGCGTTCTGGTGTATCCACTCCTTCCCCCTTGCTGATTTTGATACCTCGAAATCAGCAAAACCTTGTATGCATATATACTTGAATACTTATGTGAAGAATAAATTAGCTCAAATCTATCTTAGTGAGACAACAAAACGGTTGTGATCAAGTCTTTTCTTATTAAACTCTCTCTGTCTATCTCTTTACAACCCCTTTGTATGCTATTTGAAGTAACCACTCATGGAGTAAACCGGATATACCAAACTTGAAACTGAAGTAGAATTCCATGTTCTTGTGACTTAAGCTTACATTAAGGTTGGAAGAACAGTGTAGAGAATTTGTGGTACATTCAAATATCTAAGTACTCAATACCTAATCCACCAAAGTATGAGACATTTATCACCTCTTATGATTATCCACATTGTCTTCTGCATGTGACACTGAGTACTACAATGTAACTCCTTTAAGTGATGGTATCCAGTCTTTAACCCAACCACCCGAATGCTGGTTCAACTAGTTAACCGTCAATGTCTTGTCTTCAACCAAAATCATCAAGACCCCCCCCCAAAAGCTAAGTTATCATTGAAATTTGCATCCCAACAAACCCCTGGACTACAGATAAAATAACGAAACACGCTTTCGTGAAATCCCAACTTCACAATCTCAAATAAGTGATACCTAATTAACTCCGTAGTCAGTTAGAGAAATGAATACTAATACTAGCCATTAAAATTAAAGTTCCAATGATTCTTTATAAACAATGATCTCGGTCTCGTCACTTAAAAAAATTGTCACATTATCATTTCAAACCTCGAATACAACTAACAAACCATTTTATCTCAAATATATAGATCAAGTTAACTAATTTATACAAATTTGTATATGTTTAGTTAATAACTCGAACTACATCTTATACAAACCTAGCAGCCCATAACCCTTAACAATATTAGGCCTAATATTTATAGTCAACCACCGGCCCAAGTGGAAATAACCAAAAATCCGATCCAAACTCAGACATATAGGATATATATAAGATCCCCCTACCCTAATTTATCTCATAGAATTAACCTTAATCACTTAAACTTACGCCCCTATCTATGCTTCTCTCAAACTGATGATACAAATTCACAATCTTATCTCTCCAAAACACATAGAACTCACATCATTAAATCTTGATAACTCCTTCCTTATCTATCTAACACCATATGCAGCCATACAAACTTCTCAAGTTAACTCAACCACTAACCAGTTCATCCCTGTGATACTTTCAATCCATTTACACAAGGTTTTAAATTCAGACACGCCTTTGTTGTATACAGGAGGCATGAGCCAAGAACATGTAATCAAACCTGATGTAGGCATTCAATCAAGAAACAAAAACCTATCTCGTATATTGAAAGTGACATCAAGATCGTTCTAACAGTCTCGGGTAGGTTGTTCTACGTTTTGATTATGTATGTTTTTTTTTTCAAATCGAACCAAAGAATGCATATAACAATCTTGTTAATATTCTTTATTTTATTTTCGAATATAAAAGAGAGGTTTTTACTCTTCACATGTCTATGATGAGTTGGTTGTTTTGTTGTATAGACCTTGAAGGTACTTGAAATCTCATATGAGAGACGAAAGAAAGCCACACTAAGATCTTTTCTGTTGTTGTTGGTTGTTGTTGACTGAGATGTAATGGAATAGTTGTTGATGTTGGTTATTGTACTAGGTTAAATTTGTTCTTTTTCTTTTGGTTTCATTTTGACTTAGTTGAGTTGACTTGGTCAACTCGGTAAATACCGAGTTGACACAGTCAGATTATGGTCTGGATACATATTTCACTGGATTCATATTTCGCCTTAACAAACACCTGTATATTTTGCGAAACCGAAAATGCATATTTTGCAGGAACCGAAAAATGCATATTTCACCTGTACTTTTTCAATCCTGTATATTTCGTTGTATTCAAAATAGTTGCATATTTCGCTGTCTTGAAGAACCCAAAATAAGCCCAGAAACAAAATAACAAAAATAAGCAGTTTTGAGACCTCAATAAGCCACAAACAAAAGTCTTGTTTTTCATACTTTTTAAAACATTACAGATCTGAAAACAATAGTCTTGTACCCCAAAAGAAAACAATACAGATATGAAAATAGCACACATATCTAGACTTTTTTCATACTTTTTTAAACAATACAGATCTAAAAACAATAGTCTTGTACCCCAAAAGAAAACAATATAGATCTGAAAATAGCACATATATCTAGACTAGAAACATGGACTGTTTGGACTATTAAGAGCTCGTATGACAAAAAAACAAATGACATAATCAAAACACTAAAAATAACTATGGACACATGACACAAAGTGACAAAAAAAGTGATAAACATGACAGATTTGAGACCAGTGGATCATAAAATCAAACCAACCCAAGACAAATCCTGCTTAGCTCTTGATACCAAATGTTAGATGTAACGAATCATTGATCCGCGGGTCAAGGAGACTCAAACCACAAGATAACCATGTTTAGAGAGAGAGATAGAGAGTAGTGAGAGAAAGAAATGTGTAAAATGAATAAATAAGGAAAACAATACAAGAGTCTCAACCCCTCCATGGAAGCCATAGAGGGGTATATATACCACCATACGTTACACATGTATATTATATTGTTTATTCTAGTCCCCGCGTATGGTGGTATGTTGAACTATGGTAATTCTGTAAATGTCGTCACATAAATAAAATCCTAACAATTTTCTATCAAAAACACTTTGAAAAATAATACCTTTTTCGATTCAAACAAGAGTAAAAATAAGTTTTTAACACTTCCTAAACCTTAAAAAGATAAAACCTTGAATAAAGAGGAAGATTAAAATCACTTTTAGACTAAAAAATTTCGAACCAAATAAGATGTTTTAAAGAACAACTAAATCACCCATTGACGATTGATACCACTTGTTATCCCAATATCTATACCATATTTCACATATTACAACACAATAATCTTGATAGAAATTAGAGAGAGAAAGAGATGATATAAATTAGAGAGAGAAAGTAGAAAGGTGGTGGATTGTATATCTCATCCCTTCTCGTTGTGTGGATAAGGGTATATATAGGCTCTAACTCTAAGAGGGGACACCTAACTTACTAGTTATGGGCCGGGCTCCGGATTTGGTTAGGTATAACACCTCTAACACGTACAATACTAGATTACTAACGAGCCTGTAACCCTTTCTAGCCTATTACTACATTTACAAAGTAAAGACTTAACAATATATTCGAACGACCGTGACTTTCTTTGTTTGACTCAATATTTTGAGGCTAACACAAAGTTTGGAAAGAACAAAAAGATTTCATGATTGCTGAACTCAATCATAAAACGCTTCAAATAAATGATTTGAAAGGTTAGTTACAAGACAAGACAATTGCAAACGCTGAAATGCGTGAAAGATTGAATCAATTGAAAGGAAAGTCTATGGAAACTAAGGTTGAAAAAACCATCAGTTTTGACAACCGAATGCATTTAGATTTCTAAAACCATCAATCATGGGTAAACCGACTCCATTTGCATATTTTCTTGAGAAAACATATTTTTCAAAACCAAGGTCTAGGTCGGTACCCAAGACTAATGTGAATAGGATTTATCAAAACCAGTCACTCCACAAATTTTGCCTGAAAAAGGAAAAGGAAATCAAGTTGATTAGAACACAAACGTGTTAGCACCAAGAATGTTTAAGTTAGACATTAAGCCAACACAAACTAGAAAACCTCAGTTACCTCAAGACAATAGGAGAAGTAACCCACGTGTGTCTATTTATACATAAGTTAATCACACTACTAACGTTAGCAACCCACATCTTAAGAGTATTAGAATGAAAGATAGGGTCTTGCCAAACAATAGTTATGTGAAGCATAAGATGATGCAAGTAGAAGACCACCATAGGATTTTTAAGTTTTCTAATAATAAAAAGTTTGTAAATGTTTGTAATGACAGTTTAAATGCTTCAACTTCGAATGTTAATTTTGTATATGCAACTTGTGGCAAATGTGTTCTAAATTTAAATCATGATGCTTGTGTTCTTAGATATATTAATGACGTGAACGCTAGAACTAAAAAGTCTTTAGCAGTGCCTATTAGTGTGTGACAACTCAAAATTTTCAGGTTTTCTTTTACCTTAAACTTGAACGTTTTACTTTGAACATATGTGTACTTGCTTAAAATTATAACCGGATAGGTTATCCCGCGTACAACGAGAAACAACTTTGATCATACCCCAACTATAGACTACGTTTAGTCTACACATAACAAGTGTGTTATGCCTATCTTGAGCTCGTTGTATAAGTCATTTGCATTTGATTTTACGAGTTTTATGTAAATCACATAAACCTTGCATTATGTCTCATGCATGCATTCATAAACCATCACCTTTTAGTATATACTTTCATGTACACTTAATAAATCAATGTTTGAAAATCACAAACCCCCTAGTACCTACGCCCCCCCTATAACCCCCACTATGTGCCCATATTATCTTCTAGCCATCACCCTTCTCAACCTTGTACCTCCTTTGTTGGCTAGCATAACCACCCATGACCACCTTCCTAGTCTTTAGACACCACTCTTACACCCTTACATCCTTGTTCCTTGCCTACACATTTGTCACTTACTAGAATTTAACCACCCTTACACACTTACCAACTTGTAAACACTATATAAGAAACCTCCTAGCTATTGTTTTTCACACACTAAAATACAAACATCTCTCTTCCCTCTCTCTCTAAATCACACAGCATAAACACAAACTCTCTTAGAGTTTTCATAACTTTATTAAGTATTTTACAAGAAGATTTGGGTTGAAGATTCATAAGCTAGGGTTTGGTATTGATTATTTGGGTTGATTAGTTAGTTTTGGGTTTGAATTAGTTCTCTTGAGCATCCAATCTTCAACATACTAGTAAGAAATCTATTTTTTATCTTTTTCATATTTCATACATCATATACATCATTTGATAGTACTTATATATGATTATAGTGTATTTATTTTATGCAAAACTTGTTAAAACAAAAGCTAGTGTTGAGCATAATTTTTAGTTGACTTAAATGAATGAAACGAATAATTTGAAACAACCTTAGGGAAAATTTCTTCCCATTTTCCATTATTATAATGTCTTAGGTGTATTTATGGATGATTTGTTATCATTTTTGAATGATTTTTACAAGATTAGTGGTACGAATATGAGTTTGGAACTTTAGTTGTAAAAGCGAGCACCTTAAGAGTGGTTTACATAGTAGAGCCTTTGGGACTTTTTTTAGATAAGACATTAACTTAAACTCAACGAGTTGAATTGACTTTAGAGGGTAAATAACGAATGAGATATGACTAAAACAAGATAGGTATAGTTTTTTTGTAAATTTACTGCATTAAAATCCTTCTCTTGTACAACCATTTTGGATATCTAAACCTTGTCTCCTCTATATGGGGTCTTGATATTGTGTACGTAGACATTTTTACCTTTAATTCAAGCTTTGAATGAGCAAAAACGGATAAGAAACGAAGAAGTTATGGCCGTTTTAAGTTGTTATTTATTTCCAGATAGCAACTATAATAAAGGGTTTTTGGTAAGTAAAAATGTGTTTTACTTGTTTCCTTGAGTAAATTGACTTACGAAACCTTACAAAATACTACTACAAGCATATAGAAGTGAAAACATTTCATAAAACTCATACGCATCTATTTCATGTTGCATTATAAACCTAAAGCGCACTATTATTGCATTAGGTCGCGGTTAGGACTTTTGCATACTCGTACTCGCTCTACCATATCTATTGTATCATCTTTGCTTGATGTGAGTTTCATAGCCCCCGTTTTACTACTTTTATAACTATTTTGAAACACTTGGGGTGAGATACACTGCTTGCTTTTAACTATGGACACAAGTTTAACTAAACTATTACGGATTAGCCTAAGTACCCATTATCCTACTTTATGCCCGCTATCATGAATCGTTAATTACTGCCTGTAAGCACGAATATTGTAAATAGATCTATTGGGATTGACATCCCCGTCTGCGTAAGTAGCACTTACTTGAATCGGAGTTACCAATCAAACGGACGTATACCATTTGGGGAACTACGGGTATTTTGGGATAGATACCTGCTGGGCAACAACTTGCATTGAATTGCAAACACTTAAAATCTCGTTAAGGCTTTGGTGTCATGAGTTTAGTGCAATTGCTATTACTTTTCTGTGATATTGTATATGTTATATAACACCCAAAAATTTCACAGGTTAATATTTTTAGTATTAACTTGCATTTATTTCATCTTTATGAATTTCGTAGTTAATTTGCGTGAAACCGGGAAGTTACCCCGCGTAAAACTAAAAAGCATCACCTAACGCGTTCTGGTTTTCGTTAAAGCATAGTCTTTTTACGACTATCATGTTTCGATTTAACTAGCATTTTTTGAATCCTATTTTATTTTTATCTTTGATGTCCCGTATTTTCAAATTTTAGGTGTCGCGTTAATTTTGTAAAAACCATTTTTACTTGCACTTACATTTCATAAATATCTGGATATTATTTACTTGCATAAAAATCTAATTTTGGCAACTTTGGTCCCCCCCCTCTTTTTCCCCTTGTGCCATCCGCCACCCTTAGCCCAACACCACTCTACCATGTTAGCAACTTTGCCTCACTTTGGTACACTACCACTCTCTTTATTCCTTTTTGTGTCCATTCCATGAATTGAACCTTAATTCAAATTTTGAATCCAAGGTTGGAATGACCTAGAATCCCTTCACAACCTTACATACCCATCCATCTCATTTATTTTTCACATACTACACACACTCAAAAAAAATCTCCCTCTCCCTTTCTCTCCTTTGTTTCGTCCGCCATTGGTATGTGCTAAAACACACATCATTTGTACCGCGGAAAATGCTAATAAACGGACTAAAACACTAAAATATGGATAAATATGTTGCAAATATGTTTGTATTGTGTTTTTATGTCTTACAGGTACAAAGGATTAAAAATAAAGCAAAAAACGGTAATTTTTGGGTGACTTTCAATGACGTTTTTACATTTATCGAGGCTTAAACGAAGTCGTTAATATTCCGCGATCATTCCATTAGAAAGAGCATGAAATTACGAGTCCAACGGTACCGGCCTTTCATATGTGAACCTTTTTATTTTGAACCTTTTTTGTCCCTGTTTGAACCTTTATACTAATAATGAACTAGTCCAAATAGGTTCATGTTAAATATTAATTTTGCACACATTACATTGTAACTATGCTTGGCACAGCGGTAGTTGTGTTGCATAGTTACACTCAAGGTCCCATGTTCGATACCTGCAGAGGGGTTTATCCCCCTCACGACCCGACCCGGCCCATGACCCGACTCGACCCGGCCCATGACCCGATCCAGACCCGATCGTTGACCGTCGCCGTTGACTGGCGGTCAACGGTGGTTGACCGGTGGTCAGGCGGTGGTTGACCGGTGGTCCGGCGGTGGTCGACGGTGGTCTGCCGCCGTTAACCGTCGTTGACCGCCGTCATTGACCGTCGCTGCCACTGTTGACCGCCGTCGTTGACCGGTGGTCCGGTGGTGGTTTCGGTGATGGCGCCGTGACTGTTGACAGGCCACGTGGCACCAAACACATGGTGACATGTGGCATTCTAATCATGAGGTACGAGATATATTCATAGGTTGCAGGTCCGAGGTTTGGAGTCCGAGGCAATCATTGGTGTATAAGGTTCGACAGATACGAGGTTCTAAAAGCTGACGTGGCAGCATGTGATTGGTAGATCGAGGGAATGACAGCTGCATATGATTAGGTACGAGGTTTGGAGAACGAGCCAATGATTGGCGTAAATATTAAGCTATGATTGAGTCGGTAGAGCAAAGCAAAAAGACCGAAATGCCCTTAGATCTGGTGCTCTTATTGGTGGATGGCTTGAAATGACGAAACTGCCCCTCCTACTTGGTGGCTATATAAATCAACAGACGCAGCATCAGTGAAAAAAAGGGGCCCATGACTCGCCGTTGACTAGCGGTCAACGACAGTTGACCGGTGGTTGACTGGTGGTCCGGTGACCACCGTTGACCGTCGTCGACCACCACCGTTGACCGCCGATCGCCACCGTTGACCGCCGCCGTTGACCGGTGGTCCGGCAGAAGTTGACCGGTCGTTGACTTGACACGTGGATGCCACGTGGCGTGCCACGTCATGGCGGCTGGCCAATCAGAGGCTGCCACGTGGCACTACTAATCATTGGTACGAGAATGTCAGGTGGCAGGTACGAGGTACTGTTCATCCGAGGTGGCAGTACGAGGTGGCAGGGAATGTTAGGTGGCAGTACGAGGTGGCGGCGGCTGGCCAATCAGAGCATGACACGTGTCCAAAACGCGTGATTCGAGGGTGCCAGGCGTGTGTCAGTCCGAGGTTGTCGTGTGGAGATCCAAGGCAATAATGAGGCGGTTGGTGGAGAGCAAAAAGACTATAATACCCCCAGAATTTGCACTAAGACGCGTCAGAATGGCATGAAAGGACGAAAATACCCCCCACACCCCTTGGGCTATATAAGAACAGACGCAGCAGCTCATTTGGGAGTTAGTATTTTAGTTTATTTTAAAAGTAGTGTAGGAGTAGTATAGCTTATTTTAATGTCTTTTTAGCTTATTGTAAAAGCTTTCTCAAGCTTATTTTAGTTTATTGTAATCAAGATTTTGAGCTTATTATTGAAGATGTTTTGAAGATTGAAGTGCTTATTTTGTTATGGCTTATTCTTTTCCTAATCCTCTATTTTTCTTTTGCTTATTTCCAAATAAGCTCATGCTTATAGCTTATTTTTTGATCTCATCTCTTAAGATAATATTCTAATTAACTACTTCCAAGCTTATTTAGACTAGCAATTTTATATTGATTTTGATTTAGAGCATTTCGAGTGAGCATATTTTTATGCTTATTTCAATTGCTTATTATTAATCAAGTTTATTTTATTTATTTTTTTATATAGATCTAAACCTTAATCCATATCCCGATCCGAGTTTTCGCCTAATTGAACACCTTAGTTTTCGGGTGGATGTTGGATCTATTATTTTTATGCTATTTCTAGCATAAAGTTTATGTTGCTTTTTAATTCTAGCTTATTTTTTTAGATCTAAATCTTTAAATATACCCGATCCGAGTTCACTTGGTTGAACACCTTGGTTTCGGGTGGATTTAGATCTAAAGTTTTAATTTTTATTAGCTTATTGTCTTTATAATAATTAGTAGCTTATTAATATATCTTGTTTATCATAACTTTGGTTGTTTTAATGTTGATGAAATTGATCCAACACTTAGGCGAGGAGCTTATGGTTCTTATAAGCTTATTTTACACAAAGTTTAAATCATTTAAGTTTTTAAGGCTATATAGAATATAAAGTTTGTAGCTTATTAACTAAGTAGTTATATAAGCTAAAAAAGTTTTAATCTTTAGTGTTTAAATAAGTTTATAAGATCGGGTGGTTTAAATTCGTCTCCATCTTCTTTAATTAGGTTATTCTTTCTTTTCCTTCTCTCTTATTAATAGTTGTAGCTTAATATTATATGTTTAAAAAATGCCTTGCATTGTTGATTAGTTCATAGCTTTATTGTAGTGAGATCAGATTTTTATATATGCTTGTTAAGTGTTTAATTGTTTAGTGAATTAAGTGTGATTAATAAAAGAGGGAAAATATAGATTAGTGTTTTTTATATTACTTAAAATATTGGTTTGGTTATTCGAGCGGGTAAAAGCCGTAAGAGCAATTAGGCCATAATTTAGTAATCGATATCTTAATAGGGGTTGTTTTCAATATAAGCCAACGTTGCGAGAAGATAATTTTTTAAAAAGATATTGGTTCATCAATAAGGACTTAATTTGTAATGTTTAATCACACTTGAAGGATCTAATCAATACACTTAGCAATCATATCTTAGATCAATTTTAGTATAATCTTGTAGTTTTAAATCTTAGAATTAATATTAGTTAAATTTTTAGTATAAAAATAGTTTAAAACCAAAACCAAATACTTGAATGACAATCAAGCTCGATTTACAACTTGAACGTAGATTTCCATTCATCTCTCGCCGAGGAAAACGATACCCGTGTTGATTACTTATTATTCTTTCCTAAGAATAATTTGTATGATACTTTGCTTACGTATACGTATATGTATTTTATAAATATATATATTATATATCGGAGGGTTTTATTTGATAAACACGTTGGAAAAACACCGACATCAAAATGGCGCCGCTGCCAGGGAGAGGTGTAGCGATTTTTACGGGATTGTTTGTATTCGAGCCTTGAAGATTCTTTCTTCGGAAAGTTTATTTTCGTTCTTATAAAAAATATAAAAATCCAAAAATATTTTTCTTCTTATTTTTATTTTTCCTTTTCTTTTATAAATATTAAAAATACCAAAAATATTTTTTTTACTTTTATTATCTTTAAAAAAAATTTCAAAAAAATATTCTCCTTTATCCTCTTACTTCATTTAATTCTTATCTTCTTTATCCTCTTATCCGTTTAATTCTTCGACATGTCTTCGTATAACCATTTTGGTTGCTCGTGGTGTGGAGGTCCGTTTAATGGTGGAAACTGTCCGGGCTGTAGCAGTGTAGGATCCGGAAATGAGTTTGTCTATAACCCAAATCCTTATTCTTATAATGAAACACCGAACTTCTTCAACCAACCTCCACAGCCCCAGTACGAGACATACTCGTATGAGTTATGTGGGAACGATTCTCACTATGGGTTTGATTGTCCACCACGGGTACCGCTTGTCTATGAGCAGGAACCGTGCTACAATCAAAACTTTAGTGATAATTATTATCCACAAAATTCACCGAGTTTTTCTCAACAATATCTTTGCTGTGATAACTGTGGGGGTCCTCATGCGACTTTTCAGTGTCACCCGATGAACCAAAATTTCAATTCTTTCGGTTTTGACCATATTCAACCCCCACAGCAGTTCGATAATCATCAGCCTCAGGAAATTCCAGAAGTCACTCCTTTTGTTGAAAGTAAAGAATGGATTGAAACAAATAACGAGCTTTATACGATAATGGAAGATTTTATGAAAAGAATGAATCAACAACGTGAGCAGGAGGCTTTACTTGTAGCTCAACGTGAGCAAGAATTACGTGAACAAGAGCAGGCAGCTCAAGAAAAGGAAGAACTTTCACCGAACTTCGTTTTTCGTCAACTTATTGAAGAAACGTGTGGAACAAAAGTTTGTGAAGAGCAAAAGCAAAATATGGAAGATACGATGCTAGATTTGCTTAAAATTTGTCAACAAAAAGAGCTTTATTGTATTCATAATAATGTTGAAGATCTAATTGAAAGTGCTCTTAATTCTAAACTTCTCTTGATTAATTTGAATTCTCAACGTCTCAATAAGGAAGAGCAGGAAGTTAAGAATATCGCAGAGCCGACAGCTAAACGTCGAACTCGTATTACATTGTGTTTGCAGAATTTCAAAGTTATTTCTAAGGAGAGTATTATTCCTTTGAATAATACACCTCAAATTTCTCCGGATAATGCAATCACACACGATTTACCAACCGAAGAACCCGAGGACTCTCTCATAATGGGGAATGAGGAACTTAGCACTATTCCTGAAAAGGAATCGGACTAATTCATTAAGTCCAGTGTTGAGGATCTTATTCTAATCCTAAGAGAGTCCGAGGATTCATCCGGGAGTGATAGTAAGAGCGTTTTACCTTCGAGTAATGATTTCTCTCCCATTTTTGAGGAAAATCCGTGACTTTCTCTAACCCTCTTTTCGATTCAAATGATTTTACCTCTAGTGATAACGAGTTACTATCCGATGAGGATGTTCCGAAAGATGTTAAAATTTACTCGAACTCTCTTTTCGAATTTGACGACGAATATATCTCTAGTGACGTAAATCCTCTTTTTGATGAGGTGTTAGAGAACATCGAGAGTAAGGACTCTTATGTTTCTAACCTTGATGAGTCGGCTTTGTTAGTCACACATCTTTCTAATACTAATGAGGATGAGTGTTTCACCCAGGAGGTGTAATTGATGAAATCGATGCTTTTCTAGATATGGATATTTCTACGGATATTGAGAACGGTTATCTTGATTTAGAGGGAGATATAATCTATCTTGAGAGTTTGCTTATTGATGACACTAGCCCTAATATCCCTCCCGAGGTGTTTTTAGATCATGACCCAAGAAGCTTAAAGGATGAACCTGATAATGATGATTTGATGACCGAGGACAAAGTTTTCGACCCCGAGATTTATGAGAAGAGTTTTTCTCTGACATTTGTGAAGTTAACCTTTGAGGATCGCCATTATTTTCCCATCACATTTGTTATCCAAATATTTCTTCCTTATCTCACTTATTCGGTAGATTCTTCTTTTCTTCTCTCCTCCGGGAGTGAGGATACTATTTTTGACCCAGGCATTTCCGCTTTTCATTTTTCTTCTATATCTTAAGAGGGATCAACAATATAAGGGGTAAGATAGTATGAAGACTGAGGATACCCATGGAATCCTTCAACACAATCACGTTTCCTAACATATCAACTGAGCGGTGGAACAGAGAGAAAAGCTGTTATAGTTTATAGAGCCTAACGCACACAGGGAGGCGATCGAAGTAATAAGCCAATAAGAAGCGGCACGGTGAGATTGGAGTAAGAGCTATAATCAACTATACTCATGGTGAAGACGGTGGAGGGCACAAATGAACGAAGATCTAATCAATTAATGACAAGGTTCATGCATTCCTAAATAAATACTAGATGAATTAGTCAAGCATACTCAAGCAAGAGAAATCATAATCAACAAAAGGAATTAAAGACATGAATTAAGATAGATATGATAATCAAACCATTACAAGATGTTTATGGATTAGATAAGTAACTTTTTAAAGTTGCTAGAAAAAACACCTACCAAAAACCGTAAATCGGACTAGGGTTGGGGGCTTGATAAAACAATGTTATGAGGTTTTGTATTTATAGCAAAACCTAAACCGACCTCACGACGCGTCACCAATAACATGTGAACCCGTCACCGAAACCACAATTTTTTTGCGTAGTGAGTAAGATGAGGAGTCTCGTTTTGAACGCGTGGCTTTGAAACGTCTAAATCTGAGTTCGTGTTGAAAAGGAGTTATGAATCAAAAACAATAAGTGTGGTTCTAGAGTTCCTTTAGTCATCCATGTCTGACGCCGATCTACCAATGTACTGGACGCCGTCGCTTCGTAAATCATAAACGGCGTCGCTTTATGCTTGCACGCTGTCTTCACCTCTTGTTAAGCATAATTCTTCAAGAGATTTTTGTGTAGGTCCGTAGTCTTGTTCGTTTCTTCTCCAAATGAGTCCAAGTCACGTGTATTTCCTCCAAATGCCTTTCAAATGCTAAATACCTGAAAATGAACGATTAAGTACTTATTTTGGGCATAAATACATGATTTAGAGGGTTAAAGACCCCGAAAAGTGTATAAAATGACACCAAATCAACACTTGTTTACAAAATAAATAATTTTTAAAATAGAGTAATATCCATTGTATCCAAAATTAATACTTAGTATAATATTATAGTTTATATGACCCACAAGGGATTAAAATATGAAAGTGTCTATGTTGTTTTATTGTACTAGTTTTGTTATTAAATATACTTCGTATACTAGCTTGAAGGAAAATTTTCTCAAAAGAACTTGGAAGTGTCAATTTATGTTTGTCTGAGTCGTAAGAGTAGAAATAATGTCTAAAACACAAAATTTATGTGCTGGAGCAACTTTTTAAAGTCCTATGTTCTACAGTTAAGTTACCAAATGATTTTGAACAAAAAACGTATT
Source organism: Tanacetum coccineum (assembly GCA_026074375.1). Classification (NCBI taxonomy): domain Eukaryota; kingdom Viridiplantae; phylum Streptophyta; class Magnoliopsida; order Asterales; family Asteraceae; genus Tanacetum; species Tanacetum coccineum. The sequence goes on along the minus strand of BQNB010001771.1, from coordinate 117,956 downwards.
TTTGGGTCACTGGTGGCAGTCCCATAAATGTTAGGGCGACCCTCAAATATATCTGGGGGCCTTTACCTTTCTGGGGGCCGTCTGCCTGTTTCGTCAGAATTTGACAAACTTCGAAAAATCATATAAAATCAACCGTAAGTCCGTAGAAGTCGTGTCACCCCCCATTTTAAAGATAATTAAGTCTACTTTCATTTAAAAATACTGCCAAGTCATTATTCCAAACTTAAGTTAGTCAGAAATGCAAAATACTACACAGTTGTCAAAACTTTATGTTTTGTTTTGACGAAAAACTTGTAGTTTACCCTTTCTTTCAAGTCAACCATTTCTAGTTAATGTATCTTTAAAAAACGGTATATTATTTTTTTCAAAACATTGATCTTGATTAATTTTTTTAAATAAGGAGGAAATTATTTTTAAAAATAAAATCAAGCTAAGTATACATCATTGTATTTAATACACAAACAACGACGAATATCCTTATGTGTATACTAGATGATTATGTGTGTTTACTTGTATTTTAACTTTGTTAATAGATATTAACAAGTCATCATTACTATTTGTAATTGAGGTAATTATATATTTTAACACGTGTGTCATGTATGTTACTAGTTTTCTGGATTATGCCTAATAGGAATTACGCTAGATCTCTTGCGTTAATTTGCGAAAGTGTTTTTGCATTGCATATAGGCATATATAGCTATATTTACAAATGTTACATAAACATTTTGTAAATGATTTTGAGTATAGTAACCTAATTAGGAATTAGAGTTCAATAGTGTGTCAAGAATGTTGGAAAATATTGTCATAGGATCACACGTTAAAACCCATCACCAAAATATTTCCAACACGTTAACTCGTTTCTAACAAGATGTCTAAATATTTTCATCGTCTTTTCTTGTTTGACCTTGGGTTGGTTAAACAAAAGAAAAGATCATACTAACACATTAGTATTTAAGTAAAAGAAAATGTATTTTTTAAAAAACAAGGGTGTCATTGTTTGTGGCTTAGCATTGTTCTAAACACACACATATAATTATGTTCTATTTATAAACTTATATTATTTTACAAAAGATGTGTGTTGTATAAAAATGATTAGGAAAATCATTTATATACTTATAAAATGTCAAAAACTATGCATACTATTCATAACAACAAATAGTTTTTCGCACAAGCAAAATATATGACAATCTTGAAGTAAAAAATTAACTTGTCATTATTAATTAACCTCACCTCACAACTAGTCCCCGCCCCCCCCCCCCCTTAGGAATACTTTTCATTATTGAAACCACACTTTTGGAAAAAAAAATCCTTTTTTTTAATTTTTTAAATTTTTTTTTTTATTTAAAAAGATGAAAGTGTGAGGTTGTATTTTTTTCTTTTTGCAAACACACCTGTTTTATTCGTGACTTAGACGGTGTTGATCTACTCAAGGGATCTAGGGGTTTAAATTTATACACTTTATCTATGGACAATTTGTTGCTCTCCTCTCCTATATGTCTCTTGTCTAAGGCCTCAAAGACCCAGTCTTGGTTGTGGCATCACAGATTATCTCATTTAAACTTTGATTACATCACTTCTCTTACCAAACAAGGTCTTGTCCGAGGTATTCCAAAACTAAAGTATCAGAAAGATCACTTGTGCTCTGCCTGTGCTCTTGGTAAAAGCAAGAAACACTCCCACAAACCCAAAGTTAAAGACTTCATTCAAGAAAAACTCTATCTCCTGCATATAGATCTTTGCGGGCCAATGAGAATTCAAAGTATCAACGATGGGAAATACATACTTGTTATCGTTGTTGATTTTTCTCGGTTTACATGGGTGAAATTTCTACGATCAAGGGATGAAGTTATAGAGTTTGTGATTAAATTTCTCAAGATGATTCAAGTTCGTCTGAATGCAACTGTTTGTAACATTAGGACTGATAATGGCAATGAATTTGTTAATCATACTCTTAAAGCTTACTATGAAGAAGTCGGAATCTCACATCAAACATCCGTGGCTCGCACTCTACAATAGAATGGCGTTGTCAAAAGATGGAACCGTACTTTAGTGGAAGCTGCTCGAACCATGTTGATCTTTTCAAAGGCTCTGTTATTTCTTTGGGCGGAGGCAGTCACGACAACTTGCTATACACAAAATAGATCATTAATCCGAAAACGTCACAACAAAACACCGTATGAACTTCTCCATGATCGAAAACCTAACTTATCATATCTTCATGTCTTTGGTGCTCTCTGCTATCCCACTAATGACAGTGAAGACCTTGGTAAGTTAAAACCTAAAGCTGATATAGGAATTTTTGTTGGTTACGCTCCTGCGAAGAAAGCATTTTGAATCTACAACAAAAGGACCCGAATGATTATTGAAACTATCCTGTTGATTTTGATGAGTTAACAGTAATGGGTTTTGAACATTTCAGTTCAGGACCCTGGCCTAAACTTATGACTCCTGGAACAATCAGTTCAGGACTCGTACCAAACATTCCTTCTTCAACTCCGTATGTCCCACCAACAAAGAACGACTGGGAAATATTGTTTCCACCATTGTTTGATGAGTACCTTAATCCTCCACCATATGTTGATCCTCAAGTTCCTGCAATCATTGCTCCAGAACCTGCTGATTCAACCGGTACACCTTCATCTACTATAATTGATCAAGATGCACCATCTATAAGTACTTCACAAACAACTCCAAAAACACCATCACCTGTCATTCCTATCGGTGTTGAAGAAGCTGACCATGACATTGAAGTTGCACATATGGATAATAATCATGTGCATTCCAAATCAATCAACCATCTGAACACATCCACAAATGGACCAAAGATCACCCGATTAACAATGTTATTGGCGATCCTTCTACATCGGTTTCCACTCGACAACAACTACAAGATGAAGCTTTATTATGTTATTTTGATGCTTTCCTTTCTTCCGTTGAACCCACGAGTTATAAAGATGCATTGACAAAATCTTACTGGATTGAAGCCATCCAAGAAGAACTCAACGAGTTTGAAAGTCTTAAAGTTTAGAAGCGCGTACCTCGTCCATATTGTGTAATGATTATTACCTTGAAGTGGATCTACAAGGTGAAATTAGACGAGTTGGTAGGTGTATTGAAAAAAAGGCTCATTTAGTAGTGAGAGGTTATCGTCAGGAAGAAGGCATAGACTTTGAGGAATCTTTTTCTCCCATTGCTCGACTTGAGGCCATTTGTATCTTTATTGCATTCGATGCTCATATGAACATGGTCAACTACCAAATAGATGTGAAGACCGCGTTTTTGAATGGCATACTGCTTGAGGAGGTCTATGTTAGCCAACCAGATGGGTTTGTAGATCTAGAGAATCCCAATCATGTGTATAAGCTAAAGAAGGCTCTTTATGGGTTGAAACAAGCTCCACGTGCTTGGGGTGATTTACTCTCATCATTTCTACTCTCCCAGAAGTTCGTCAATCCAACATTGTTCGTCAGAAGAGAAGGCAAGGACATATTACTGTTATAAATTTATGTCGATGATATTATTTTTGCCTCCACTAAACCTGATCTTTGTGATTCATTTTCTAAAATCATGTGTTCAAAATTCCATATGTCGATGATGGGCAAACTATCATTTTTTGTAGGTCTACAGATTTTTCAGAGTCATAGAGGCATCTTTTTAAATCAATCCAAATATGCTCTAGAATCGATTAAAAAGTATGGTATGGAAACCTGTGAACCAGCAGATACTCCAATGGTGGAGAAATCCAAACTGGATGAAGATCCACAAGGGAAAGCCGTTGATCCTACACGTTATCATGAAATGATTGGCACCCTTATGTATCGCACAACCAGTAGACCTGACCTTATATTTGTTGTGTGCATATGTGCTCGGTATCAGGCAAAGCCTACCGAAAAGCACTTATATGCGGTTAAGAGAATCTTTAGATACCTAAGAGGAACCATTAATATGGGTCTGTGGTATCTAAAGGATTCTTGCATTGCTCTAACAGCTTTTGTAGATGCTGACCATGCAGGTTGCCGAGATATTATAAAAAGTACGTCTAGAAGTATGCAGCTATTAGGTGATAGATTGGTAAGCTGGTCGTCAAAGAAATAGAAGAGCACCTTCATATCCAATACATAAGCCGAATACATTGTCTTGTCAGGATGTTGTGCTCAAATACTTTGGATGCGATCATAATTAACTGACTATGGCCTTGTGTTGAACAATATACCTCTGTATTGCGATAATAAATGTTGGGATTAAAAGTTTCTTGATGCTGTTTGGAATTACTACTGTTCTTATTGATGTTAATGCTGCTCAGTTAAAGTTAGTGCTGCTGGAGAATTTCAATGAAAATTATTCTAAGTGTTTAAAACTGCTGGTGAAGTTACAACTGTCAATACAAAGTTACTAGTGCTAGAGAAAGTTACTACTGCTAGAGGAAGTTACTACTGCTAGAGGAAGTTAAAACTACTCAGAGACTTAGAAGAAAAACTGCTAAGTAGTTACTACTGCTAGTACAAAAGTTACTACTGCTAGTACAAAGTTAATGCTGCTGAAGGAGTTAATGCTGCTAGTGAAGAAGTTAGTACTGCTGAGTTAGTTAGTACGGCTAATGTGATTTGTATGATATATTTTGGTAAAAGATATGTATAAGTTATTTGTTTAGAAGATTATGATTACTTAGGAAAGTATTGTAAGCCGTTTAGGACTCCTTGGTGTATAAAAGGAGGTCCTAGGGCATAGAGATTGATATACCAACACATATATAAAAAACGAGTCATTCATAGAATTATCATAGCTTCAAGGTCTTTGTAACCCTAATACTTTGAGAGTATTCGTATTATTTGCTTAATAATATTGGAGCTTTTATGTTTTGTTGAATTATAGGTTCATTGTGTTTTACTGTTCCATTGAAAATTCTTCTTATTAAAGATTAGATTCCGTATAATCTTTAATACATTCACACAAAGTTTCTACTATAGTTGTGTTAGATTTATCTAATATAACTAAACCTTAAACAAGCTTAAGGAATTCGATCTATAAAAGTGTTGAAGTGGGACCAACAAGTGATATCAGAGCTTGTTGCTTTGAGAAACTTTGCTAGAAGATATGGATCAAGATTCTGCACACATGGTGGCTGCATCCAAAGTTCTCATGCTCAAACCGGGTGAGTTTGAGTTATGGAGGATGAGGATTGAACAATACATCCAGATGATAGACTATGCACTGTGGGATGTCATAGAGAATGGTGCAACCTTGCCGAAAACACAAGTTGTGGAACAATAGTGATGCCTATTACATCTGCTAAAGATAAGGCTCAGAGAAGATGAGAAACGGGTCATGGTTTAGTATTTTGCTCGGGTTAAGGTTTCTAGGTTTCATTTCATGATATATTACGAAACGAGGATGATTATGGAATGTAAATAAAGTATATAACTTGCTTGTAACTTGTACTTGATGGATTATACAAGTTTCCTTGGGAAAATGGAGGTAAAACGACTATTTTGGATGTCGTGCATTAATGACTTGTACATTATACTTTAAAGGACTTGTACCTTATTTTGGAGGGAAAGTATTATTCAAATGAAATGTTATATGACTTGTATATATGCTTTAGTAGCTTGTACATTCGCTTTAGATATTAACCTTTCATGGAATTAGGGTTTAGAGGCATACGATAACGGTTTAAAGCCCGTCTTGATATAACGTTGTGAATGGTACATTATATGAGTAATGTACATTGTAATAATGATATCTAGCTCAAGTTCAAGCATACAGAACATGGCTTTTGTGTCCTCTTCTAATTACAACACTAGCAGCTTAATGAACCAGTTTATCTGCTCATGTAGTTACTACCAATTACTGCTAGCACCTCAAGTATAATATTGCAATAATTCAAATATTGATAACTTGAGTGATGCTATTATTTTTTCATTCTTTGCTAGTCAACCAAATATTCCTCAACTTGCACACGAGGACTTGCAACAAAATCCAACCTGCTGACATAGAAAGCGATGGATTTTGAGGATGGCAAATAGCCATGTGACCATAGGGCTAGAAGGTTTTTGATGATACAGGACATGACGCTTATGTAATGGCAATGAGGACTTTTGGTTTTGATTGTCTAAAAGTGGGAAGTGCTACAACTGCCACAAGAGGTGACATTTTGCTAGGGAGTGCAGAGCTTCAAGAAATCAAGACAACAAAAAGGAAAGCTCAAGAAGTGTGCATGTGAAAACATCTACTTCCACAGCTTTGGTGTCATGTGATGGTCTTTGGTGGTTAGGATGGAGTGTAGGCAGAGGAAGGGTCCTAAATTATTGCACTACATGCTTAATATTCTTCAAGATCTTGACTCAGAGGTAATCCTAATGATTCAAACTTATTCAAAATCTTGTATGGAAATGTTAAATTTACTTAAATCTTCAAAAATGATACAACTATTAAGAGATTTTAGAGATATCTAGTTTAATGGTTTTAGGTTATAAACAGGTTTAGATCAGTGGATGAAAATTGAATTTTATAAAAAGAATGAGTTTGTTTATGTAGGATAAAATTAATGGCTTAAAATGCGGGTTTTTAGTAGGGAGAAATAACGATTAGAGAGCTTAGGAAGAACCTTAAAAATTTTTCAAATAGAAAATGATAAGCATTCAATTTAATGTAGAGAAATTTGATAATGCATCTAAATGTTTAGAGCTAAGCTCATCGAGTATGTATTTGTCAGATAGTTGACAATTGAAGGAAAGGTTTAGGCTAATGAAAAATATATCGGTTTCCATATTCCCTACACAGAGAAATTTCTCATGCTTTAACACATGATTTGTCTTTGAATGGTTTTAGATGAGTTTGTTAATAAGCATGTAGTTAAAAATAGAAAGTCTGATAAAGAAATGTTTGAGATATAGTTAGGAAGAATGATGATGCCCCAATTATTGAAGAATAGGTGTCAGATTGTTGAGGAAGAATGTGTCTTCAGACTAAAACTGAGGAAGAAAAAAGTTTAAGCTAGGTATTGCTAAAGATAGAGTTTGTCTAAACCTATAGCAACAAGAGAAAACCTGCTAGGAAAACTGTTAAACAAGCTGAGAACATAGGGCAAAACACTCACTGTCTAATGAGGCAATCAAATGATTATTAGAAACAATATGATGTCTCAAAGACTAGGAAGCAAATCTGTGAGATGTTGTAATAAGGCCTCGTTATGGTGTGGAAGCTTTGATCCATTGCAAGTTGATTGCATTTTACACATAAAACAGTTTTAAAATAAAAGGATGGTAAAACTTGTTTGGAACAATGCTCAAAGGGTAAATCATCAAAATTTTGCTAAAAAGACTCACCCATGCGCTAAAAAGAACATGGTTCCAAGAGCAGTACTAATAAAGTCTGGCTTAGTATCTATTAATACTGCTAGATAAAATATTTCAAAAACAGTAGTATCAGTTAATACTGCTAGACAAGTTAATAGTGCTCACTCAAAAACAACAGTAAATGCTGCTAGACCAATGTCATATCTTTTTAAAATATCACATTTAACTGTTAAGAGGCCCATTAATGATAACACAGCATTTAAAAACAGTAATATTAATCAAAGAGTTAATACTGTTAGGGAGTAAAAAGTTATACTGCTGGGCAAAAGCAGTAGTTAATGTTGGTTTAAAGAAATAATTAAAAGTGGTAGGCCTCAGCTTTGTTAGGTTTGGAACCAAGACTAAAGTTTTAGATCATGTTTCTAAACACAACAGTGCATCAATCACCCTAAAAAAGTTTGATTATATTGATGCACAAGGCAGATCCAAGTCAGTGATGGCTTGGATCCCCAAAAGAAGCTAATTTTCTTATCTAATGTGTAGGGCAATCTACAATAATTGGTTTTACATGATAGAGGTTCCCTGTGATTGATAGTGGATGCTCAAGGGCACATGCACTGGGTACATGTCCTATCTTTCTGACTATGATGAGATAGATGGTGGTATGTTACTTTGGGTGGGAACCCAAAGGAGGAAAATCCACAGCGATAAGGTACCAGTAAAAATGGTAGTCTTATTTGAAAATGTTGTTTTTGTGAGAGAGTTAAAGTTTATCTCTTTAGTGTCTCACATATGTTGATAAAAAGAATAGTGTCTTTTTAATGAACTAAATGTATTGTGTTATCTCCAAACTTTAAGTTGAATTGATGGAAGGTCAAGTTTTCATTAGAGTTCCTAGAAAGACAATATGTATAGTGTTGATTTTTAAGACATTGTTCTAATTGTGGTTTAAACTTTGCCTTTCTGCAAAAGACACATCTGATGAATCTAAACTTTGGCATAGAAGGCTTGGTCACTTAAATTTTAAAACCATGAATAAATTGGTTAAAGGAAATCTTGTAAGAGGTTTACCTTCCAAACTTTTTGAAAATGATCAAACCTGTGTTGCTTGTCAAATAAGAAAGCAGCACAAAGCCTTTTGTAAGACCAAAACAAAGAACTCAATCAGTCTTCCTTTACACTTGTTGCATATGGACTTGTTTGGTCCAACATTTGTAAAAAGCCTTATGAAGAAAATATATTGTCTAGTTGTCACAGATGATTATAGTAGGTTTATATGGGTTTTCTTTCTAGCTACTAAGGATGAGACTAGTGGCATTCTTAAGTCCTTTATAATTGGGATAAAAAATATAATAGATCACAAGGTTATGGTGATTAAGATGTGATGAATGGAAACTGAGTTTAGAACAGAGAAAGGAATAAGTTTGTGTATTTAAAGGGTATTCTGAGACAATTTACGATGTAGCTAGAACTCCTTCAACAAATTTGAGTTGTTGAAAGGTGGAATAAGACACTAAATTGAGGCTGCCTAAGACTATGCTAGTTGATTTCTAAGTTTCCTAACTACTTTTTGGGCAGAACAAGTTAATACTTTTGCTTGATATTGCAAAAAATAGGAGTGTTAGTAGTTAAGCCTCATAACAAGACCCCATATGAACTTTTTCATGGTAGAACACCAACTTTAAGTTTTATGAGACCATTTGGGTAGCCTGTTACTATTCTCAATATCATAGATCACTTAGGCTAATTTGATGGTAAGGCTAATGAAGATTTCTTTATTGGATACTCTTTAAATAGTAAAGCCTTTAGAGTATTTAATAGTAGAACAAGGATTAGTGGAAGGAAACTTGCATAGTTAGGGTTAAGTGAAAGTACACCTAAATGTTTGCGGGAGTAGACCAAATTGGCTATTTGATATTGATGCACTAACAAGAACAATGAATTATGAGCCAATTGTTGCAGGTACACATTCTAATGATTTTGCAGGTACAAAAGCAAGTGATAATGCAGGTCAAGCTATAAAGGAGACAGAACTTGTCAAAGATTACATTTTGCTACCATTATGGACTGCTGATCCTCTTTACCAAGTTCCAAAGGTTCTTCATGATGTTAGGTACAAACTTCAAGTTGCTAATGGAAAGAAGGTTGATGAAGATCCATAAAAGTTAGTGAATATAAGATCAAGAGATGGAGGATAATGTTAAAAACAGTAACAATGTTAATGCTGCTAGCACAAATGAAGTTAATGTTGTTGGTGGAAAAAAAAGCATTAAACTTCCAGATGATCTAAATATGCATGCTTTAGAAGATTATAGCATATTTGACTTCATAAGAGATGATGAAGATGATGGTGTAGAGGCTGACATGAACAACTTGAATATACAATCAAGTCCTAGTCCTTATCTCCAATTATAAGAATTCATTTAAAGTTCATCCTCTTAATTCAAGTGATTGGAGATTTGATATCCAGCTACACAAAACAAAAAGAATGTCAAAGAAAAATAAAAAAAAATTAAAAAATTAGTGGAACATGGGGTTTTAGTACTATTCAACATAAGAAACAAACCATAAAGACCTTCAAAACTACTTGTTTGCTTGCTTTTTATCACAAGAAGAACCCAAAAAGGTAATTCATGCATTAAAGGATCCAAGCTGGATAGAAGCTATGCAGGAAGAGCTTCTACAATTCAAAGCTACTAGAAAGTTTTGGACTTTAGTTGATTTACCCAAATGGGAAAAGGGCTTACAGGCACTAATATGGGTCTTCTCAGGAATTAAAATGGGATGAAGAGGAATTGTGATAGAAACAAAGCAAGATTGTTGCTATGGGTACAACACGAGAAGGTAAGGATTGACTATGTTGAAGTCTTTTGCCCCTGTGGCAAGAATTGAAGAAATTAGGCTATTTTTAGCTTATTTTGCTTTCATTTAAGATTTTATCGGATGTATCAAATGGGATGTAAAAAGTGCTTTTTCATTATGAAAGATTGAAGAAGAAGTGTATGTATGTCAAACCACCAGGATTGAAGATCCAGGACTTTCTGATAGGTATACAAGGTAAAAAAAAAAAAGCACTGTATGGACTACATCAAGCTCCTAGAGCTTGGTATAAAACCTTGTCAACATATGGACAATGAGTTTTAAAGAGGGAAAATTGACAAAACCTTATTCATTAAAAGGTACAAAGGTGATATTTTTCTAGTCCAAGTGTACGTGGATGATATCATCTTTGGTTCAACAAAGAAGGAGTTGTACAATGCATTTAAGAAGTTGATGCATGAGAAATTTCAGATGAGTTCTATGGGAGAACTTACATTCTTTTTGGGATTACAAGTGCAGCAGAAAAAGGATGGCATATTTATTAGTCAAGATAAATATATTGGTGAAATTTTAAAGAAATTTGGGTTTACAGAAGTCAAGACTGCAAGCACACCAATGGAAACTCAAAAGCCTCTGCTCAAAGATGAAGATGGTGAAGAAGTGGATGTTCATATGTATAGGTCAATGATTGGTTCATTGATGTATCTTACATCTTCAAGACCTGACATCATGTTTGCAGTGTGTGCCTGTGCTAGATACCAAGTCAATCCAAAGGTTTCACATCTTCATGTTGTGAAAAGGATTTTTAGGTACTTAAAAGGTCAACTAAAATTGGGCCTTTGGTATCCAAAAGATTCTCCTTTTGATTTGGTAGCATACACTGATAGTGATTATGCTGGAGCAAGCTTGGATAGAAAGTCTACAACAGGAGGTTGTCAATTCCTTGGAAGTAGATTAATATCATGGCAGTGCAAGAAACAGACAGTGGTTGCAAATTCCACAACAGAAGCTGAGTATGTGGCTGCTTCAAGTTGTTGTGGACAAGTGCTTTGGATTCAGAATCAACTACTTGATTATGGGTACAATTTTATGCATACCAAGATCTTTATTGATAATAACAGTACTATTTGCATAATTAAAAATCATGTTTTTCATTCAAAAACAAAGCATATAGAGATTAGACATCATTTTATTAGGGATTGCAATGAAAAGAAGTTGATTCAAATGGTCAAAATCCATACTGACAAGAATGTTGCAGATTTACTTACAAAAGCTTTTGATGTAAGTAGGTTTTAATATTTGATTTCTAATATTGGAATGCTAAATCCTTAAAATCTTTTATCTCTTTATGTTTTTGTAGAGTTTTGTATGAATTAGTACTATTATCCATGTTATTAAAAGTTTATGCTGTTAAGTATAATTAGTGTTGCTAGTTATATTTAATATTGCTGAGTTTCTACTGTTAGTTATACTTAATACTATTAGGTATAATTAATATTGCGATTATTGTGAAAATTGCTATGGATTGTGTTTTCTTGGTTTTTGGACTAACATTTTGCAGAAAAAGCAAAGAAAGGTGTTAGATTGATGATGGAAAAGCTGGTTATTTGAGAAAATAGACAGAGAGTTTTGGTGAGAAAAAGAATTGAGAGAATTGGTGAGAATAAAAACAGAAAGAGAGCTGTGTGAAATTAAAAACAGACAGAGTGATTTGGTGAGTAAAAGAATTGAGAGAAGTGGTGAGTTGAAAAACAGAAAGAGAGTTGAATATATTAAAAACAGACAGAGTGTTTGGAATGTAATTGGAGTTAATGCTGGTGAATCAAAGTTAATGCTGCTAGGCATAAACTTACAACTGCTGGTGAAAGTTAATGCTGATAGGTATAAACTTACTACTGCTGTTGAAAGTTAATGATGTCAAGCATAACTTACTACTGCTGGCGACGGTTAATGCTGTTGAGGGTATTTTCATAAATACTTCGATTAAGGGTTTCAATAACTCATTTAATCGATTTCATTCACTCATATACTCTCTAATCACAAACCCTAACTTAATTTTATCATTCGTCATCAAAACCCAACACAAATGACGGGTCTAAAGTTTGCAGATACTCATAATTTGGTTGTGTTTTTGTCTAAACCCGCAGAAAGTGAAGGGTTTAAGCAGATAGTGGATTTTTTGAATGCAAATCCTATAAGATATGCACTAACAATCAATCCCACTATATACATTTCGTGCATAGAACAGTTCTGGTCTACTGTCAAAGCCAAAACTATCAATAGGGAATTACAGTTGCATGCCCTAATGGATGGAAAGAAGATAATGATAACTGAATCAACTGTGAGAAGAGATCTTCAACTAGAAGATGCTGAAGGTGTTGATTGTCTACCCAATTCTACCATCTTTGAACAGCTTACACTGATGGGGTATGAGAAAATTTCACAGAAGCTTACTTTCTATAAGGCATTATTTTCCCCACAATGGAAATTTTTTATTCATACTATTTTACAATACCTAAGTTCTAAGACTACTGCATGGAATGAGTTTAGTAGCGCTATGGCATCTGCAATTATCTGTTTAGCTACAAACCATAAGTTTAACTTTTCAAAATACATTTTTGAGAGTATGGTGAAGAACTTGGATGATGTGGGCAAATTTTTGTTGTATCCAAGGTTTATACAAGTCTTTTTTAGATAAACAACTTGAAGGGATGCCTACTCACAACAGAATATATATTGCACCCTCTCACACAAAGAAGATATTTAGAAATATAAGAAGGGTATGGAAAGGTTTTTTTGGAAGGGAAACACCATTATTCCAAACAATGGTGGTACAAGATCATGCAGAAATGGGTGAAGGTTTAGCAAATCCCACTGATCCCCATCAAACACCCACTTTTATTCAACCATCAATATCTCAACCTTAAAAGAAACAAAAACCGAGGAAGTCAAAGAGAAAGTACACTCAGATACCTCAGTCTAGTAGTCCTACTAAACATGTAGCAGATGAGGCTGTCTATAAGGAGTTGGATGACAGTTTGGTGAGGGCTGCCACTACTGCTTCTAGGTTAAAAGTAGATCAGGACAGTGGCAACATAGCTAAGACCCAATCCAAGGCAACACCTAATGAATCTAGTTCCCTAGGAACTACTTTAGGTGGTGGTCCCAGGTGCCAAGAAACCATGGGGGATACTATTGCTCAAACTAGGTTTGAGAATGTATCTAAACATTGCAATGATCCACTGCTCGCAAGAGGTAACACACTTCAAAGTGGTGAGGATAGTCTGAAACTTAATAAATTGATGGAATTATGTACAAATTTACAAACAAGTGTTCTTGATTTGGAAAAGACAAAGACCACACAAGCTGAAGAGATTGTTAGTTTAAAGAGGAGGGTCAAGAAGCTTAAACAGAAAAAGAGGTCAAGAGCTCATGGGCTTAAAAGGTTATACAAAGTTGGTCTTATAGCTAAGGTAAAATCCTCTAGAGATAAATAAAGTTTGGGTGAGGATGCATCCAAATAGGGGAGGATAAATACTATTGATGTTGATGAAGACATTATCCTGGTTAATGATCACGATGATGTTGATATGTTTGATGTGAATACTTTGACTAGTGATGAAGTGTTAGCAAAACAAGAAGTTGCTACTAAAGATGTGAATTTAACTGTTGATGAAGTTACTTTAGCTCAAGCACTTGCTGCTTTGAAAAGTGTAAAACCCAAGGTAAAAGCCAATGTTGTAGAAGAGCCAAGTGTACCAGTTAGTGTTGCCAGTACAAAGGTTAGTGCTACTACAACTACAACAACTGCTACAATTCCAACTTCAAGGAAAGGAATTGTCTTTACTGAGCTGGGTACATCTACAACAACAACAATAATTTCCTCACAACCATCACAGGTAAAAGTTCAGGACAAAGGCAAAGAGAAAATGATAGAACCTAAGAAGCCTTTAAAGAAGAAAGATCAAATCAGTCTGGATAAACAAGAAGCTATCAGATTACAAGCTGAGTTTGATAAAGAGGAGAGACTTGCAAGGGAGAAAGATGAAGCCAATGTAGCCTTGACTGAAGAATGGGATGATATTCAGGCTAAGGTTGATGCTGATTACCATTTGGATCAAAGACTGCAAGCTAAAGAACAAGAGCAGTTCACAACTGAACAAAAAGAGACATTGTTTAAAGAACTCCTAGAGCAAAGAAGAAAGCACTTTGCAGCTAAAAGAGCATAAGAGAAGAGGAACAAACCACCAACCATAACTCAACAGAAGAAGACCATGATTACCTACCTTAAGAACATTAAAGGTTGAAAGCACAAAGCCTTGAAATCTAAAGACTTTGATTCTATCAAAGAAGTGTTTGACAAAGCTTTCAAAAGGGTGAACATGTTTGTGGATTATAGAACAGACTTGGTGGAAGATAGTTCAAAGAGAGCATGAGATGAGCTAGAATAAGAGGTCACTAAAAGGCAAAAGGTGGATGATGTTCAAGAAACAGCTAAAGTGGATGATGATCAAGAAGCAACTAAGATTAAAGAGCCCATGAAAATTGTTCCTGATAAAGAGGAAGTAGCAATTGATGCTATTTCTTTGGCTACTAAGCCTCCAACCATTATTGACTGGAAGATTCATAAAGAAGGAAAGAAAAACTATTACCAGATCATCAGAGCTGATGGAATTTTAAAGATGTACTTAGTCTTCAGTCATATGCTCAAAAGCTTTGACAGGGAAGATTTTGAAACTCTGTGGAAATTAGTAAAAGCTAAATATGGATCAACAAGACCAGTAGAGGACTTAGATTTGATTCTATGGGGAGATTTAAAGACAATGTTTAAATCACATGTTAAAGACAAAGTCTGGAGGAATCAACAGGATTACATAGTGTTGGATTGGAAACTATGTGACTCCTGTGGAGTTCATTCCTTAAGGATGCAACATATGCACATTCACATGCTAGTAGAAAAGATATATCCCCTTACACCTGCTACAATTACTGATATGTTAAACAAGAAGCTTTAATGTGATCATTTCAGTGACAACTTCTTAAACTTCTCACAAAACAGCTTAAGAATCAATGAAGTGTTTGGAAGCATCCTCCTTGTGATTAATGAAGCTTTCAATGAAGAAACTTGATGATTTTGGAGATAAATATCAAGTTTAGGGGAGGATTGTTGGGATTAAAAGCTTCTTGATGCTGTTTGGAATTACTACTGTTCTTATTGATGTTAATGCTGATTAGTCAAAGTTAGTGCTGCTGGAGAATTTCAATGAAAATTATTCTAAGTGTTTAAGACTGCTAGAGAAAGTTACTACTGCTAGAGGAAGTTACTACTGCTAGAGGAAGTTACTACTGCTAGTGGAAGTTAAGACTGCTCAAAGACTTAGAAGAAAAACTGCTAAGTAGTTACTACTGCTAGTACAAAAGTTACTACTGCTAGTGTAAAGTTAATGCTGCTGAAGGAGTTAATGCTGCTAGTGAAGAAGTTAGTACTGTTGAGTTAGTTAGTACTGCTTATGTGATTTGTATGATATATTTTGGTAAAAGATATGTATAAATTATTTATTTAAAAGATTTGATATACTTAGGAAAGTATTGTAAGCCGTTTAGGACTTATAAAAGGAGGTTCTAGGGCATAGAGTTTGATAATAACAATCATATACAATAAAATATACAAAGTTGTATAGTTCATAGCTTCAAGGTCTTTGTAACCCTAATACCTTGAGAGTATTCGTATTATTTGCTTAATAATACTGGAGCTTTTATGTTTTGTTGAATTATTGTGTTTTACTGTTCCATTGAAAATTCTTCTTATTAAAGATTAGATTCCTCATAATCTTTAATACATTCACACAAAGTTTCTACTATAGTTGTGTTAGATTTATCTAATATAACTAAACCTTAAACAAGCTTAAGGAATTCGATCTATAAAAGTGTTGAAGTGGGACCAACAAACATTTTTTCTTTTCGACGAAAACATTCTTTCCCTTCGACGAAAACATTATTTCTCTTCGATGAAAACACTCTTTTCCTTTTGATCACCACCTCTTCCTTCTCGCTCAACCTCGCCTATTCAACCATAGAGATGGCTAATCTCTTTCCTCCACTATTTTCGCTACCACCTTTAAGACAACCTTATACCTCATCGTGTGATAGTTCTATAAACATTCGCAATGCTTGAGAAGAGATACATAATTTTGTGAGTGTATATCGTACGCTAACCACCATCCGCCTTGACATTGTCAAGCTCATCACCTCTATCTTCGTTTATTTTCTTCTTTATTTATTTCTTTCTTTCGGGACGAAACACACCGAAGATACATCACCATTTCCTTCGGGGCAATGTCCAAAAGGAAACCTCTCCATCGAAAAGGTTGCGTCTGAAGATAACATCGTCAACATTCTTTCTTTACCCTTCAAACGCGAATCTTTAAATTATCTTCGTCAAGGTTTAGGAATGATGAAACACATTCCATAAATTGTTCTCTTATTTTCTTCTAGTTTCGATTCTGGTTCGTGTTCCATTCCGTGTCGTGACAACTTAACTACTTCATCCGAAGTACTTTAAGTATTTTTAATTAGGGAAATGCAAATTAAAATGGCACTCCTTTCACAAATTTCATCAAAAACCAAGCCATCTCTTGTTGGTGGTCGGAGGCCCCCAGACCTATTCTGGCGCCCCCAAATATATCTGGGACCGCCGGCAGCAGCTTGTAATACCATTCAATTTTTATTCATAACCTAACACTTCCTCTCTTCTGCTATGAGCTGACGTCTACTCCACACTAAAACCTATACCCAATATCTCTCTATAAATCAATGGGTCATCCTCATATCCTAATTCTCATAAGCATAATTTCTTATGGTGTCATACTCAAGTAAATTTCATCATGTGAAATGCGTCTATCAAACACATTCCTTACAATCGATAGACTTACAATCCATCACTTCACAATAAATCCCCTCACATACAAACCTTGGTCCTCACATCTCGCATACGTCTTGTCTCAAATTCATAGACGATTCTTCTCACTCCTAAACGTTTCTTCTCTCTTCTAGTAGTCGTTTCACTTCTGATAGTCTTTCTACTTCTAAAAGTTTCTTCTCACTTCTAAACGTTCCTTTTTTACTTCTAATGAGTCTCCTCATCTCTAACGTTTCTTCTCACTTCTATACGTTTCTTCTCTCTTCTAATAGTCTTATACAATTAGAATGAATTCCTCCTATATCTCTTGACAACTTAATTATTTCATCCGAAATATTTAAGTAATTTGCGAAATACAAATGTCACTCCTTCGCAAAACTTTCCACTTTATAGAAAGTGTAAGAACAAAAAGAAGTATTAAAATCTTCAATGTTATTGAGTCCACAACATAGTTGAGTCCTTCACCATTATTATTCCACCATAGAAGGAACTACCACCTCATCACATCCCAACCACTTTGGTTACTCAACATTGTCAACCAACAAAACACCAAACAAACCTTTAAATTCCCAATCATCCACTTGTACGATAGGATCATATGCAACAAAAATCAATTGTTAGTGCAAATGCATATATCAATCTTTTCTATCAACCTCTCGTCAACACGTTCCTTCTTTAGTATCGCTCATCCTTTCCTACTTTTCGGCTCTATGGAATCATTTTCATTCACATCCAAGAGCACATCGTCTCCATCCTCGTCTTATTTTTCTTTTTATTCTTTTAAAGTATATATATATATATATATATATATATATATATATATATATATATATATATATATATATATATATATATATATATATTGACATATTTTGCCAAGATATTAAATGTCATTCGTCTACTTTTAAAAGGTCATTCTCATAATATTTTTGTGTCAATCAATAAATGAATCCCATTCTTGTTTATTAAAAGTCGGTATAATCTTTCTCCGTAAACATACGTCTCGATTCTTTTTATTTCATCATTTAGGTTGTTTTTAAAATAATGATTACTTGTGTCTAGTTTCTACTTCTCTTTCAAAGTGTCATACTTTAGAATAATAAAACCTAGAAGTACATGTCTAGTTCCCCGCTAATGTTTTGCTATATGTATATGTGCACTTGTCTACTAACTTTGTTTTGTAGCACAACAATATCTTGATTCCTTGGTTCCCCAAACAAGGGGGAGCATACACCGAGGGGGAGCACTTGCAAGCGCTCTACTCATTTAAATTGCATCGAACTTCTTGAGCATCGATGGTAATTTATTTGATCCATGGATCCGTTAGAGTCAATATACAAGGAATGATATTATCATGGGGACGCAATGAGCAAGGGGGAGCTAGGATATATGAGGGTAAATAGCACGGAGTTGGTTAAATCGTGATGATAAAAGACTTTACTAAGATGATGCAAGCTTACCTTTATAGAAAGATAGAATTGGATATTGTCAAATACGATGAAGGGCTCATCCATACTCCAAATACTTCACCTCATCTACTTCAAAGTCACCTTTAACCTTCAGGTTTTGTCTAATACATTCTACTTATATACTTGAAGTACTTACAATTCTATCATGCCTTCTTCTCATCTATCATGACCTCTCCTAAATTATCAAAGAAACACAAAACCACCTCAACCTTATTTCTCATGTTTCTTCTCATTCCTTTAACCTATATACTTGGAGCACCTACCTTTTCCTCATTCCTTCAACATATACACTCAAAGCACCTACCTCATTCTCATTCCTCCAACCTATATACCGGATCACTTACTTTCTTCTTATGTCTTCCTCTTGTTTCGTATAACCTCCTCTCAACTATCCAAGAAACATAAAATAACCTTCAACCTTTATTTCTCACGTCTTTTTCCTCATATCTTCAATCTATATACACGGAGCACCCACCTTCCTTTCATTCTTTCACACTACATATACTAGGAGCACCTACCTTCTTCTAATTCCTCCAACATATTTACCTTACACACTTACCTTCTTCTCATACCTCCAACCTATTTATGGTGTCATACTCAAGTAAATTTCATCATGAAATGCGTCTCATTCCCAAACACAATCCTTACAATCGACATACTCACAATCCTTACAATCCCCTCACATCTTGGTCCTCACTTCTGGTAGGCGTCTTTTCTCACCTTAAATGTCCTTCTCACTTCTAATAGTCTTCTCACTTCTGATAGTCATTTCACTTCTAATATTCTTTCTACTTTTGACGTTTCTTCTCACTTCTAAACGTTCCTTTCACTTCTGATAAGTACCTCACTTCTAACGTCTCTTCTCACTTCTAAACGTTTCTTCTCTCTTTTAATAGTCCTGTTACTATTAAAACTCCTCCTATATCTCGTGGCAACTTAATTATTTCATCCGAAATATTTAAGTAATTTGTGAAATGCAAATGTCACTCATTCGCAAAACTTTCCACATTCTAGAAAGTGAAGAACATAAAGAAGATATTCAATCTTCAAGTGTTATTGAGTCACCATATTATTATGTCTCTTTATATTCTTCCATTATGAAAGAAATGTTTTATGTGGTAATTATTTCAAAATTCAAAATCTGATCATTTCCCCCCTAAAACAGGTTAGATCTTCACCAGATAATTATTTCACCACAAAAAAACAAAAATAGGAGCGTCTGTCGAGGCGGCCCCCGTAAATACCGGCGGTCCCCCGGCGGCCCCCTAATATATCTGGAGGCCGCCACTTTTAGACAGGCAGTTTTCAGCTCCTATAAATAGTGGGTCACTTCCAACTATTTATACAACCTTTTTTGCACGAATTTCTTTTAGTACTTTCTCTCTCTAGATCTCACTAAATCTCTTTAAACCTTTGATCATTTAACTTGTTTAATCTTGTTTAAATGTGATCCAATATTCTATCCTTTCCTTCTTCCCTCAAGTGCAAGAGAAGTACTTTCGTCATCGTCAAGATACGAAGTTATGTAGTCTAGTTAGTTCATTTGTAACATATGTTACATATAGATCGAGTCCATGTCTTCCAATCTTTAGTAGTGTGTAGATCCGAATGGTGTGTATATTCAGAAGGGTTGATTGTGGGTTGGTTAGTATTTTAGGTCTTAAAATACATTAGTGAAGTGGTAGATTGGTTCTAGCTAAGGTTAGGACTCGACATCTAGCTTAATGTCAGAAAATAATGTAAGCGACACGGTTTATGTGTTTAGGCCAAAAAACACAAGGTTTGTTATGTTGGGCCATAAAACATAACGGGTTTGGTTGTACTCGAAGAAGAACTCAAAATCTAGCTTAGTGTCAGAAAATAACATAAGCAACTTGTATGGTTTTCTCCGCCGAGAAAGGAGCTTGTTGACTATGAAGTAACTCTCGAGTTGGGCACTCGGGGAGTGGAGTAGGGCGAAGAAGAGCTTCGTGACCGAACCATTATAAATCATCGTGTCCTGTTTGCATTTCCTTTCACTTATCTCTTTACGCCTTTATTTACATTTATCGCTTTACTTTGATATTTGCATTGTATTCATAATTGTGTGGATAGTTGCGTATATTGTGTTAGTTGTGATTGTGTAGTACTTTGTAGTTAATATTGTGGTTGAGCTTGTATTGTTAAGATATGTGCTAGTTGTTGTAAATCTATTATCGACACTTCTCATATTACGTTAAACTTGATTGGCGATTTGATACAAAAGATTTAAAGTTTTTAAATGAAAACGTATTCACCCCCCTCTACGGTTTCCATAGATTTTAATAAATCACCCATTCAATGTCGACCTAATACCATAGAGCTTAGTAGTTGCGACGCCATCATAGGTATAAATTTATTATCACCCTAGAAAGGAAAATGTTATAACTGACGTTTTAAGCCGAAAGGAACGGATAAGGCCACTAGGAGTCAAACTTTAGTCACAACAATATATTTTAAACAGACGTCACAAATCTTGAACGCTCAAGCTGAAGCAATTAAGAAGGAGAATGCAAACGAGTTACCAAGCGTGGTAAAGAAAATATCGAGAGACGTAAATAAAAAGAACAAATAGTTTTGTTGTTACACATTCATTTATTACCTTAGAAATAATATTAAATAAGAACAAAAAGAAAATAGAGTTTTATTGCAATCCTTCTCTAGCAATTATATATATTACTCTCAAAGTAGATCTACGCCAATTGCTGGGACAACGAGCGGTACGAGAACTGCCAGAATTGCAGCAAGAAACTGATAATCTTCTTCGTATGAAATGTCGGCCATGTAGATGGCAATTGCTATTGCGCTCGCCATCGCCATGATTGTAGTAATATGCAACATTTTGAGAGGTTTGAATAAGATAAATTTAAGTGAAAGATTTAGTGTTTTATGGAAAGATAGAGGATAAAATTTTGGTATTTAAAGGGGAAATGTAACCGTTGGGTTACTATTCAGTGTCGTTGGGGGCACTGTTCATAAAAAAGAGAGGCTAAACCCTAGATATATTTGACCCTTTAAAAGTTTAGCTAGAATCGGTCTGATAGCTTACCAACTCGAATTGCCACGAGAACTCGTCGGTATTCATAACACGTTCCATACCTCAAATATGAAGAAACACATGTCCAATGAATCACTCGTCATACCTCTGGAAGAGATCCAGGTTGATGATAAGCTTTAACTTTATTGAAGAACCGGTAGAAATCATGGACCGCGAGGTCAAACAACTCAAGCAAAGCCATATACCGATAATCAAAGTTCGATGGAATTCTCAAAGAGATCCAAAGTTTATGTGAGAACATGTAGACCAATTTCGAAACAAGTATCCACACCACTTCACCAACACCACTCAGGAAGGCAACTCAAACTGAATTTTAGGATGAAAATATTTTAACATGGGGAGACTGTGACAATCCACATTTTCAGGTAATTTCATATCAATAAACTCAAAACAATTTACTTTGAACCTTTACGTGTTTACGTGTAATTATAACCGTTAAGTTAAATCGCGTAAACAGAAAATCAACATTTAACGTAAACCGGCATTAAACAAATATAAGTTTAAGTCAATTATGTGTTATATAATTATTACGAAGATAATTTATAACTTTTCATATTTTATTTTGCAAGTTTTACGTAAAATACTTACGTTTTGCATTATGAACTTTCATGCATGCATGTAAACCATACCACATTTACAAATACCCACAATACTTATACTTTTCCCAAAATTAATTATTTCCCTCCCCTCTAGATTATATAAATCGGCCCATATATGTAACATATACAAAATACCATCAAATCCTACACTACACTAAATAATACCAACTAGTACACAATTCAAAACCAACTCCCATCTAATCTCTTACACAAAACCTTACGCTAGCCAACCTCTCATGCTTTCTTACACCAAGCCATGCCCCCTTACCTTCCTTATTGATTATGTCAACTAGATATTTATTAAGTTAGCTAAACTTTTCCTATATAAATAAGCACTTCACTTCACTTCTCATTTCATCACTAGGAAACTCAACTCATTCTCTCTTTTTCTCTCCATAAACCTATGGTACAACACAACCATAATAAAGTTTTATTGTCTTCTATTTTCTTGATATTTTAAGCATATAAGAACAATCAGGGTTCATCTATAAGGTGTTCTAAGGTGATATCAAGGTTGGGTTTCAAGATTAAGCTAGGGTTTTATCACTACTAAGTTGGGTTATTTTATAAGTTTTTGGGTTATAATCAAAACTTAGGGTTCACTTGTGTTCATCATCTTTGTAAGCCTCTTCTAAACCACTATCTTGATTCTTTATGCATCATGATTATACATTTTCTTTCAAAATAAACATCACCCATATGATTGTGTTATCATTTTTATTAATTTAACTAGTAGTTTTTAGTGATTAAAATGCATCATTTATGTTCTTGCAATATTATTGTATTTATTGAATTTTTAGAAGTAAACTAGTGATTTTATATGTTAGATTGTGATATTAGAAAAATTATATCTTGTTGGTGAAGGGATTAAATTAGTTATGAAATGGATTTGTTGTTTGGATTAGTAGTGAACGGAGATAGGTTAGATTAGGCCTTTGGGGAAGTTGTGAATTGTTATTTTGGCACATTTCGGGTAATTATATGAGTTGTCCCAAACAACCCCTATGTTACAGGTCACGTAAAAATGTTTTGAGTTGTTAAAACTCTAATATTATGATAGTAGATGTCGTTATGAAAATTTTAACGTAAAGAACACTAAAATCGGGCTTAAAATGAGCAAGTTATGGTCAAAAGGTTGGTAACTATTTCGGCAAAAACAATTTTTATAACAAAACTGGCAGATTTTGTTTTGGTGGTTTTGTCCCTTTTCGAGTCCGAATGGGCTTAAACTTATAAAAGAAAACTTGTCCGGAATGATTTTTCGGTAAGTAAGGAACATTCCTTTTGTCACGAAAGTCAATAACAAAGGAGCTATACTCCGTAAAAGTTGGACTAATTTTCAGAAAATGTAATAAATTTCCTGCACGCATTTTCGGCTAATATAGTTGCTGATTGGAACATTAAATTGTGTTTTCGAGCTTTTTCGGGTTTGTTTAGGCTATAAATTTTTTTAGCAAATAACAGTGTATTACTTATAAATTATTAGGACGCGTTAGAAACATTATAAAAACAATATTAATTTAGCGTTAGGGATTTACTAAAAATAGAAAGATTATTTTGACGAAAAGTATATATTTGCGAAATCACGTTTTGAATAACTAAATTACAAAACAAGCATATGCGGGTGATGTTGACTTTCTAAAAATAGTTTGTGCATCGTTTCATTTTATTTCGCTTGCATTATTCTAAATTGACCTATAAATAAATAGGTTGCATACCGGAACTATTGTGACGACTTTCCTTGTTGATTTCCTAAAATCAATACCTTTCACCGAGGTGAGTTTATAGCCCTGCTTTACTTGTTTATCACTATTTTACAAATCTCGGGGAGAGATACATGACATGTTTTACATTTGAACGTAAGTACTCTTTAAACGATTATGGATTTGCCTAAGTAGCGTTAACTGATTATGCCCACTATCATGAACTGTTAATTACTTTGTGTAAGTGCGTGTGTTATAAATAGATCTATTTGGGATTGACATCCCCGTTCGGGTAAGTAGCGCTTACTAGTTTCGAAGGACCAAACTAACTTGCGGGTTGAATATCTACACGGGTACATTATTTGCATGAATTTGCACGCATACATTAGTGTAGCTTCAGTGTCACGAGCTTAGTAAAATCGTAATTTCTTTTTGTGAT
This sequence comes from Tanacetum coccineum, assembly GCA_026074375.1. NCBI lineage: Eukaryota > Viridiplantae > Streptophyta > Magnoliopsida > Asterales > Asteraceae > Tanacetum > Tanacetum coccineum. Next base: position 93,636 of record BQNB010001771.1, on the reverse strand, counting down.
ATTGTATGCGTTACATTCTTGCTCACTTTGAAATCTTGTGGTCCAACATTTATACTTACCTAAACCTATGAACTCACCAACTTTATGTTGACAGTTTTAAACATGTATTTCTTAGGTGCCTAACTTGATAAGGCGTAATTCAAGTGCTTTGGGTCTTCATGCATTCAAGACTACATTTTCATGGACTTTTCATGCACTGCTTGTCCTCGTTGTATTTTTAAACTATGATTTCCATTTGATGCAAACTTGGGACAACCTATTTTGAACTTATTGATTTAAATAAAACAACGAGGTTATCTTTTAAACGACTCACATTACAGGTTGTTCTCTTATATCTTGTGCTATTGTATTATGAAGTAACGCCCTCGGTTACCATTCCGCTGCCACATATTTTTGGGGTATTACTACTTGCAAGAGCACTAATACCTTTAGTACTCCATGCCTCCACATGCACATTCACCATATTTACCCAAATAGGCAAAGTATTAGGTTCATCCTGATCCAAACACAAATCAACTGTCCATTTTTGTACAAACGGTGGTTTATTATTAACCATCCAAGGTCCCTTAGTAACTACTTCTTCCATACCCACCTCATCATGTAATTTGAACAACAAAACACCACCATCATTTACCTGCATATCCTCCATCCCAAATTGGTTCCACATTCTTCTTAAATGGTACCTTGCTTCATTAAAACTCACCTTACAACCTACAAAGTAACCACACACAGTATTTTTCCATTTCTCACTGCCTAATTCAATCAAGCCATCGATAAACACTACAACGATACAACCTCATTTCCTTTATCATCAGATTCCGTAGGTATCACAAGCAGTTTATTATCTAACCTTGCAGTATTAACAATGTCAACAAGTTTATTTCTATTTATGCTATTACTATTCTTCTCTCCTACAATGTTCATGTCATACTTTTCCTTAATAGTAGCATCACCATTATTCAAATGAACAATACTCTCACTCTTCTCAGTATTGTCTACTTTACCATTCACAGTATCAACACAGTTCTTATCAATTACATTATTCACAACATTCTTATTACCAACATTATCACCAGCAACTACATTATTAACATGCATTTCAACATTACCAGTCATATCAACACTAGCAGACACATCAGAACTATCATTCACATTATCTACAACATCATTAGCATTCATCTTATTACTATCATTCACATTATCTTCTTCAGACACATTCACATTCATATATTCATTATCATAACTTTTAGAAGAAGATTGTACCTGACTACTCAGTATAGGGAAACATTCACCATTCAAATCTCTTACAAACCCATCCCCGTTACCAGCTTTCTTCCCTACCATAGCTCATCATTTCCACCTTCGCAATACTCATCATTAGTCCCATTAAAACTATTTTTACCAATAGTGTTCTTTTTATAAACACCGATGATTAAATCCCCAAATCTTATCGGAACCCTAATTATTCTCTTAGAAGATCTTTTCTTATTCGACATCCTATTCCTTGCAAAATACTTACGAGTTTATTAATCGGATTCACATGTTAATGAATGGAAACCGAATTTGCTATAAGTTAAGACAGAGTTACCCTTAACACATGATTTCTATTTAACCCTTTTTTGTATCGTCCTTAGGTTCTTTATCATCAGACTCAGTAGAAAATAATTGTTTTGTGCTTTTATTTTCTTAGTATTATAACCACACGTCTACCTGTTTCCACATCCCTACCATAGAAAACTAAAACTTCCCTCCAATAATTTCTCTTATACCATAATTGATACCCATTGGCTACCCCATAATTGGCTAAACAAAGTTTAAGTTGTTCATGATTTTCAAACCTCATTCCTAATACAGGTTCCATTCTATTCCAATCATGTGTGGGATCATGTCTTAGATAAGTCATTCCCTGCTTAACATTAAACTCAAGATTTATACTTTTTATGTCTTCTACAACTCTTTCAACATTGGCATTCATAGGTTCATCTATGAAACCTCTAAAGTGACCATTATTAGAGCATAACTTATTCATAAAAGGATCATTGGTAGTTAAAGTCATAATAACTAAATTATCATCTACTTCTGTATGAAAATCCACAAAACCTAAGTCTTCATCATCACTAGAACAGTAAGCATCACTAGACTCATTACCCTCATCATGACCCATGATTTCTGCTTGGTCTCTAATATTTAAAGTATCATAACCATTATGCTCTATATACAAATCAACTACCCATTTATTTTGATTATCAAGATTTACAAAATCATCAACATTAGCATCATTCTTAAGTGCTGTAATACCTACTCTTAATGGAGTGCCTACTTTGCAATAATATAAATTAGCAACATGGTCATGAACTAAGTTCTTAATTATGTCACGAAAAACAACTAATAACATACCTTCAAAATTAATATCTATTATCTGCTTTTCATCCCCATTCAAATATTGAAAAGGATCGACTGTAAAAACACCAATGTGTTTTAGTTTTACTGTTAATACTTGATTCATTAGGCTTACCTTTACCCGTCGTGATTATAAAAGGAATTACATTCAATTGAATTTTAGGTTAAGTAATTGGGGTTCATAAGAAAATAGGGTTCAAAAGAATTTTTTGGGGAAAAAAGAGTGTGTGATTAACATAAGATAATTATGGTAGGTCGGGTATGTTGTCACGTTAATATCATTAAAAAATAAAAATAAAAAAATAAAAATGTGACGTGTACAAGTTACCCGGTTATAGCCGGTAACCCATTGCAAAATGGGACGATATTGGTGGTAATGGAACAAAAATACTAGGTACATGGGTGATAAAAGTATTTTTGTGAGTTCGTTACCTATATGTGGAATTTTTAAAAAGTACATGGGCTATATATGGACTTAACCCTTCTGGTTACTCATAAAAGGTAAATCTTTAACTCATATGTATGTACGTTTATGACTCTTTTCCTTGTCATCGAAAATGTATGTATAATAAGGTCGGAATCATATACTATTAAACAATAAAATATGTATAGGCTTTAAATTTAAATTTATTAAGTTTATTTCATTTTCTAATAGTATTAGGAGTCTTGTTTATCCAAATTATGTTAGCCTATAAATATAGGTTATTGTAATCTTAAATGATCACGCAATTAATAACGCGTCTCTTTGGTATTTTACATGATACCCGAGTTTTAAGTTCAAGCCACCACTAAAAAATTGCTATCCTTTGGTCATCGACTACTCACCGGCGATCCGAATGGATCCGGTTTATTTACTTTTGCTCTATTGTTTTTGCTTAAATAGTTCTTTTTTCCTATATTTTACGTATAAACCCTATACACAAAATCCTAGCAGTCATAATACACTTATGGTATGTTGAGTATCCACTAATCAACTATTTTTTTTACTACATGGGAGATTAGCAAAGACATTGAATGAAGTTTAACTCCTAAAGTGACAATATGGATGGATTAGAGATGGAAATAATGATTCAGGTGTTTTTTTATGATCTACTAAAGAATTTAAAGGGGTGTTTGAATACTGACTTTAGAATTGCTGTGGAGGAAGAATGGAATTGGTTATGCAGAAGGCTAATAACTTAGTTTTGAAATCTCACTCTATTTGGTATCACATTTATTTATCTACATGAGGATGATGATGCATAATAATGTGAATGCTGATACAATTGGTTTGAGCTAGTAAGGCCATTAGGTAGTTGCCTGCAAATGGGATTGGAAAGTTATTGGTGGTGTCAGCCATGATGATGCGTTTTAAAAGTTCTGACATTTTCTGAGGTAAAAAGGAGTTGCTAAATGTGATATGTTATGGATTACTAATGGGAAATGTAGTCATGGTAGGGAAGTATCCTTGGGTCCCTCCTATCTTTTAAGTGATTCCACCCTTAGCAGCTCTATGTATTTAGTCATGTGAGGAAGGAATCTGCATTGACTACATACATTTGAATTGTTAATATGGTGGAAATGTAGCTTAGAGTGTGAACACCCATTGAAACTGAAGTTTTACCCAGTTTTGATGATGCCTTATACAAGAGCCTCTGTGTCTCTAGGTGTGAGAACATGTAGGGTGTTTGTATGTTTGGAAATGTAGTCAAGGCTGGGATTTCTTCATGGAGTCCTAGAGCAAAGTAATGGCTATCAATATAAGCTTTTACTAGAATAGAAGAATGGTAAACTGAATACAATTTTGTTTCATTTAGCTTGTATTCCTTATTGAATGTTCTGTTAATGGCATTTTAAGGCTGAGTAGGGCTTATCCTTTAAGTCTTATTAATGCTTTGTATGAGTTATTTATTGTTTGTGATTAATATAAGTTCACCATTTTACCAAAAAAACATTTTTTGCCATGTGAGTACTATTTTCTTCACCAACGGATATCATTGTTGTCAATGAAAAAAGTTGATCATCAATTCTCCGCTCACCCCTAAAGGCAAAGCAAGAAATGACGTAAAAAATAGCAAACGTCACAAAAAGAAGAAGTCGTCAAGAGGTATACAACTCTGTCATCGAATACAAATCTATATTCGTGTCAACCAACAGTAAGGAAGAAAAGAAGACAAAGCCTTTCAACATTTGTGTTAATTTGTCCGTTCAGAAGCTTTTCGTTCAAACTACGAGAGAGCATTAGACAATAAAATACGCATAGTGCTAGTATTTATCTTTATTTAATTTCTGATGACATCAAATAACATACATTTTATAGCATCATTTATCCCATGTAATTAACTCATATTGTATAATTATTGCAAAGCATTGTTACTTAATCATTTATAATTGAGAATTGCACTAATTAAGGAGTACTTGGTGAAAGTTAACGAAAGGCGCGCATTCTGAAGCTTAAACCAATATATTTTGAAGATTACTATTCTGAAGACCAAGACGTCGTATCCATCAAGAAGATACGGCGTATCCGTGCCTGAACTCACCAAAGACCACGAAGGAAACAAACCCAATACGCCGTATCCAGAAGAAGGCTATACGTCGTATCAATGATATAGTATGTCAAGATTTTGGAAGATATCAATCGTGGTCCCTACTCCAAGAAACCCAATACGCCGTATCCAATCCCTTGGATACGCCGTATCGAGACCGACTCCAGACAGTATAAATAGAAAACTCAAAAACGAGTTTTAAGTGTGCTAAATTATATTCTCGATACTTAAACCATAAAAGTCGATTTTCAGAGGCAAAGAAGAGCAGAAGAGGTTGTGCAAAGCTATCCATTCCATAGGAGACACATATAATTCCATATACTTTAGTAATCGTTCAGTTTTTGGTATCATTCGTTAACTCAGTTAGTTTACCTTGGCTAAATAATTACTCTTGTATTTATTATGACGTTTGAAGGCCAATACCTTCGGGTATTAGCCATTATTATGAAGATCTGAATGTTTGGTATTTGTTTATCTCGATTTCTTGATTTATCGTTGAATGCTTATTTATGTTTTCAATTTATACTTGTTTACGTGCTTTTGTATGCGACATATCATTCAACTGGATCTAGTGATACGGACCAAGTAGATCTAGAGTATATGATAGCTCTCCATATAGTAATTTATACATCTAGAATTATAGGATCACAAATATTGTCCCTTTAAGTCTGTGTCTAGGATACGCTTCGGGCTTAACTAGTTAATTGGATATTGCCTTTGGTTTATTGATCGTGTTGACTAGAAGGTGAACCTAGATAATTCAACAAGTAACGTTCTGATTCCAAGGGATGGTTGGACAAGTGACCTACTAGCAGTTTTTGTCTGTTTTTGGTCATTTAAGCTCGTTTTTAGAGGTAAAAGATATGTGTAATTAAGCACTTATCAACTATGTTCACAACAATTTGACAAATAGCACATCACAAACAAGTCTTTCATGCAAAGGCAACTAATTGTGCACAAACATATTGTCAACTTTTATAACTTATATAAACATACCAACGTTCTAATTAGCAGAGATAAGAAATCATTGCACTATATAAACATACCAACGTTCTAATTGGATTAATAACGGTTAATACAGTTTTCTTATATTAGGCTCAACCGCTCTCTTATCTTCTGCTAATTTGCTTGCGTAGGTAACAGTGCCTTGAATTGATTTTAGTCACCAACCAAACCCGTGCCAGTCTCTCAGGCTGAAACCCCCCTTTTCCCATTAGACATAGGACTAACATAGGTTTAGCATAGGTTTGACATAGATTATACAACCAAGATATTAATAAACTGAAAAGGTTTAACCTCGCTCTCAGTGATCGACACCCTACTTACCAACGAATCTACATCTTGACCGGGTACACTGCCCGTTAAAGTGTTGTTTCTAGTTTAGTCGACAAACTTGAATCATAAAATACACACCACACAACGACACATCAAGTTTTTGGCGCCGCTGCCGGGGAGTGAAAATTAATCTTGATTTTTATTTGATATTTTAGTTTTTAACATTAGATTAAATCTAACCCTTATGAGTAGTGTAATTTAAATTAGTGTATATTCTGTATAATTCTGTATATTTGTGTATAATTTCTTGTATATTTATTAGATTAGTTGTTTGTGAATATTTAATTGTTTGCTTAAATACACTGTTCTGGTCGATAACCAGATACGGCGTATCCACTTCCATCGGATACGGCGTATCCAACCTTCTGTCCAATACAGCGTATTCCTTCAAAAGATTAATACGGTGTATTTAGGTCCATTGAATACGGCGTATTCATCGTCTAATAAAGTTTTCATTCTCAAACTCAAAGCTAAATTCTTAAACCTTTTTCTGGCTGGTTCTACTGATAATTTTCTGGTTATTTTTCAGTTAGAATGACAAAGGTTATCAAAGGAGGGTTCGAGAAACTTGAGGATCTTAAGGGCAAAGGTGTTTCGCTCACTTGCGATACATCACTTAAAGTTTTCAACAATGAAATCAACTGATTAAGCAGAATGGACGATGATTTATTCACACACGAGGGTGAAGTTACTGACATCCCATGTGACCAAAACTTAAATGATGATTCAGAGCAACAAGTGCCGCATGATGCTGATGACGATATGGGATTTAATCCATCTGATGTTGCGTTTACTGAATGGTTGGGTTCAAAATTGTTCAACTACAAGACAATGGATCGCTATACTATGAAAGCATTATGGATTTACTGGATTCGAGGAGATGACGAAGTTGAGCTTACTGACGAGGAATCTTCTGATGATGAAGATGAAGTTGCCGAAGTCTTTAGAATCGACACTAATTTATTTGATTTTGAGGCACCTCTGTGCAAGGCATTTAATGAATTTAATTACCTTTTTAAGGTAGATCCATATTTGCTTACAAAGGAAATTATTAGGTTTAAAACCTATGAAGATTACAAAGACGGCTGGATCTATGAATGGAACGAGAACGTACCATGGGTATACGACAGACCATGGCTTGATGAGGGAATATGGAAGGAACCAACACCAGTCAAACACCACTGCAAACCATTCAACTATAAGAATGGATGTTCGGAATGGCCAACGTGTAGTTGGAGAGATGATGGATTCTGTAATGGAGGAAATCTGCCTGGGGCTTACATCATTGGAAATCAACTCTATTATCAGGATTATGAGTGGTATGAAGCCTAGAAGATTGTGAACTAAAAGCGGAAGCTTTAAGAAACAAGGCTATCATGGAAGGATTAATCAATGATGATGAATCACGTTATGAACAACGCAAGCGATGGAACGTATATACAAACTATGATGATGTGTATGAAATAAATCATAATGATGAGGAAAAAGAAGAGTTATGTGAAATTCATGAGCCCCCGATGTGCGATATTAGAAGATTTGTCATGGTCAAGTATTCATTTGGACAAGATGAAGAATATGTTGCAATAAGAGAAGATGAGTACAATGATTCGACGAGGGGAAACAATGATGCATGCCGAGCTTACCGGGAAATCTTTCGCGTGATAGACGAAGGATGGACGGTTTCAAGAGCTGAGTGAAGAGAAGCTGAAGACAAGTATAACTTAAAGACTTTTCTGTAAACAAAAGTGCTTCCCGGGAGACAACCTTTTGTTATCGAGTATGTCTTCCCAAACATTGATACGGCGTATCCGCTCCATACCATACGACGTATTGATTGTCTGGTCATTATCAATCTTTACTTTTATGCACTCTAAAAACATTATTGTTAGTTCTGCCAATACGGCATATTCATTAACATGATACGGCGTATCCACAGACTAACCTGTATTTAAGTTTTTGTTTAGTTTAGTTTAAATTAACCGTAGATACCAAGATAGGAATGCATTGTTTCCTATATTTTATACAGGACCTCGTGAAAGGAAAAATCGATGAATGTTGGTGGAGAATCTACAAAATCTGGATATACCGAAGTGTTGGAGTCTTGAAACTTCAAAATGGCTGTTCAACACAAATTTTTGCTCAATAAAGTTACATGGAGAATCACTATCGAGCAAATATCAGGAGAGTTTCTCATTCTAATTCTTTTTAATTCCCGTATTTTATGTTTTATTCATACAACAAGGGCGTTGTATATTTCAAGTGGGGGGTGGAATTAGAATGTTTACTTGTCCTAAATTTTCACACAAAACACTAAAATGCTTAAAATATGCACAAATTAAAAAAAATTCAAGCATACTTTTGTGAAAATTGCATGTTACATAACCCGCACACAACAACCCTTGATAGATATTGTGAGGATTTAGCCTATCCGTTTCCAAATTTTTATCCAAATTCCATAAAATATGAGTGTGTCGGTGATGTAGTAGACTTTAGAACTTGGCTTGGTATATCACTCGAGACCACAGTGATGAGTATTATGGATTTAATTGGAGTAACTTGTTTAAACTAGTAAATTTTTAGGAATACACTCAAAAAGCCTATCTTGTTTATTAACTAACTACACCGGTTAGTTAACCTCCCGTTTAAACGCTTTTCCACTCTCACCTTTAGAGTGAAGATCCACTTAGAACAACCCGTAAAGCCAATCCTTTAGGAATTACACCAACTAAATTTGTTTCGTTACACCTTTACACCTTAACCTACCCTGTTAGATTAAGTTTAATTTACGGTTGCTAGTTTCTTAAAGTGTAGAGTATGTATTTCCCGAGTCTTGTGTCATTTTCTATCTTTGGTGCGGTTGGGAATTTGCACATTGCAAATGGGAATGTATATTAGTAGTCAAATCTCATGTGATTTTACTACCGTCGAAATTATTGGTGAGACCGAAGAACGAAGAAATTACCGAAGGAATTATCCGGAATTATTATGATGGTGAAGATGGTGAAACTACATTGAGATTTAAGGTATTTGAAAAAAAGAAAAAAAAGAGAAAAAAATGGAAAAAATGAGAAAAAAATACAAAAAAGAGAGAAAGAAAGTTTGAAGATAATCGTTTCGCAAAAAGCATTACCGAAGGAATTATACGAAGGATCGATTATTCGTTGATACGTCTAAAAATCAACGATGTAGAGTATTGTACAAAGTGGAAGATATCGCCACTTTCCTTGTAAAGTATTTAAAGTTTTAGGATGATTAGGAAGTTGATCGTTACGAGAATGCCAACTTAGGTTGTTGTTTTTGATCTATGATCAAGACGTTGTAAATAGCTGTGTCTTAATCATGGTAACAGTCGGGAAATAAGTGTCTAGCAACTTGTATCTTAAGTCTTAATCTATTTGTTTCTTGATTTTTATTTAACAACAATTTACTTCCCTCTCACCTGATGATTAGCCGCTGGTTTTATGCGAATGAGGACTTGTTTGAGCGTGCATGTCTATTCCGTCGTTACGGCCATGTATGCATGTCTTAGCTGCCTCGTTGGTTTACGACTTTTGGTAAAAGTTAGAAGGTTCCTACCTTATATCATTCTTCATCCTAACCGTTGGTTAAATTCGAATGGGGATGTGATCCGAAACACAAAGAAGAAGTCATGTCTAACCCCGGCGTCCGTGTGTGTATTTGTGCTTCACTACCTTGTTGGAGTGGTATTCTAGTGAAAGATTGTAGGAATGAAAAGACCGTACGCCTTTCCATACAAAAACCATATTTAACCTTTATAAACTAGTTCCTCTAGGCTTAGTGGTAAAGATGTGTATACCTTGCCAAGCTTATGTAGAATACATGTCCCAATCGAGCATTAAATAAACGAATTTGTTAACCTTTACCACATAGAATTAGTTTGATGATTTGAGTGTTTTACACTTCTATTTTCGTGAGGTGAAAGGATTGTGACTTGTCATAGAAATTAAGTGCTTTAAACGAAATATCCTTAAGGGATAACATTTTTATAAACTCTAAAGGCTACTTGAGGAAAAGTAGATCAAGTGGGGGATATTTGATGAAAACAAATAACGTCACTTTTATAGCATTATTTATCCCCATGTAATGAACCTAATTGTATAATTAGTTGCAAGAATTGTTGTAATTGAAGAATTGCAGTAATTATGAGATGAGTACTTGGTTAAGATTAGCCAAAAGCATGTATTTGGTAGCATAAAATAGAGTTTGAGAATGTCTAAGTCTGATCTGACATAAAATACAACCGATAATTCGGACTTTATACGATGTAGCCAAGAACTTTGACGAAATCAAAAGACCATTGCCTGACTTTGAATGAATACGCCTGATATCCACATCAACTATAACGACCGTATATAATACCTTGGTCAACGAAGAAGAATTAATTGGTTTTACATCAATACGCCGTATCCATCAAGAAGATACGGCGTATCCGTGCCTACACTTCACCGGAAACCACGAAGGATTCAAGTCCAATACGCCCTATCCAGGAACTTCAATACGTCGTATTCAAGATTTATTATACATGAAGATTCTGGAAGATATCAAACGTGGTCCTTACTTCAAGAAATCCCCAATACGCCGTATCCCACATGGATGGATACGGCGTATCGACGCGATTCTAGACACTATAAATAGACGACCCAAAACTCAATTTTAGATATGCAAGTGAATCCCTAAACTACCAAGTTGACCAAGAGACGATCAGAAGAGCATATAATGTCATAAAAGAGCCTTAAGATCATAGGAAAACTCTTGTAATCCTTAATCTTCGCTACACCAACAAGTCATCGAGCGAATAATTTAAAAAACCACTGAGTACACGCGATCGCTATAGGGTTTCTTTATTATAAATTAAAAATAATCGTAACATATAACAAGGACACCCTGAGAGTGTATTTTTACAAGACAATCCGGCTGAAGAATACCTTTATGTAACAGCCCATGTTTAAAGTGAAGATCTAATGTTTAGGTTTATTTTTATCTCGATTGCTTAAATTTAATCGATGATTGATTGTATAGATTAAAAGCAGATTATAATATGTTTACGTGCTTAAGTATGCGACCTATCATTCAACTGGGTCTAGTCCTACATATTTAATGAGCTGCAACTTCGGTGTTGTTTGGGCGTAGGCTAAGAGTCCGAGATAGCTCTCCATATTGCAATTTATATATCTAGAATCATAGGATCCAAAAATAGACGACTATCCTTGACTTTAGTATTAGTGTATCTTAGATGAGCATAGTAAGTGACCCGGGTATCCACAACGATTTAATTATTCTATTCAATTGGTAAGGACTTCGACAGTGGACTATAGATATATAAAAAGTTATAATCAGTAAAGGGGTAAAGTCTCGATGAGCTAGGTTTAGTAAAGAGCACATTACTTAGATCTAGATAGATTATAATCAACATTAAGGAATGCAATTAGGCTGCTGCGTCTAATTATGACAGAATTAGCGTGTCTAGGTCTTAGGAAGAAATACCGCCTAAGTCTAGGAATGATATGCCCTTCGAGATAAGACAATTATAGCACTAATAAACAAACCTGCGTTTTATCAGATTATTCTTGGTTGATAAGTTTTCCTTACATTAGTTCTCGACCGCTTCTCTATCGTTTGCTTGTCTTCTTGTGTGTGTTTATTGTTTTACTTGTCATCAAAACCTTAGCTTAAATACCCAAACTCGTGCCAGTCCTCATCCAGGCTGAAACCAACCACCCTTTATCATTATTTAGGATTTAAACTAAGGTTTAGGCATAAATTAGATTAATTTTTATTACTAACATAGGTAACTAAATACTAAATTAGGAATTAACGCTCTCGCTCGTAGTAATTCAACGACCCACTTAGCCGAACAAACTACACAGACCGTGTAAACACTAGAAACTTAAATCAAGTCTGCCCGTTGTTAAAGTGTTAGTTTTGTAAGGTTAATTTCTAAAAAAATAAATATATGAAAACTGTATACATAAAAATAACACCTACAACAATGACAACATCATCAGAGGTGGTGAAGGAAAGGATTTCTTTCATTTTGGTTGTTCCTCCTCCCTTCCTTCCTCACTTGAGGATGTGAGATTGACATAGTTTGGATAGTTGACACTCATTCTTGCGGTTTTTCTTTTGAAGTTTTATGAATTTGTTTTGGATGAACTAGTCATGGTTATGAACTAGCAAGGTTGTATATGAGAAATGTGGAGAAAGTGTGAAAAAATGGTGTTTGAGGGTGATGATTATAAGGAGAAAGTGGTGATATGAACGTATAATGGTATTTGTAAAACGGGGGAACTTTATATCCTAAGGATTAAGATTCCAATATATTAATACATAAGCTACGGTTATAAGATAAAGCTAGAAAAAGTTAAAAATCAAAGAAAAATATCAGAATTTTAGTAGATGCCAGGCTGTACATCCACGGATCTACCAAAATAACGTACGGATCTACCCATATAGGTGGATACATTTGGTCGCAAATGTTCAACAAAAATGACCCGGAAAAATTATTTCCTCACCCATAACACAAGAGCAACTTATCATATAGTGGCAACGGGTGCAAAAAATTTAAACTAAACAAAATACAAGTCTACCAATTATCATCCATCAGAAGTTAACGCATGCAATACTTACACAAATCTAATTACTTGAAACATTTAACCTATTAATATTACACATACTAATTTTAACGTAGTTTCGTTAAGAATTTAAAGGCTTCCTATTACTATATTCATCAAGATTTACCATTATTGAGAAGATCATAGCAAAAGCGATATACGATAATCAATCCAATGATTTTCCTCATGGAAGATAATTTGCTTTCATGACCCAAGAGGGGATTGAAGAGAGTATAAAGTGTTACATTTTAAAATGCGAAGCCAGTGTTATTAATTTAAATATTTACGAGTAGCATTGATAGAAGTATACCGTAAGGTAATTGGCTCAATGTTGTGAGAGAGTTTTAAGAGTGTAGCATCATTCATAATTTTTGCTACGAAAATATGCTTGTAGAGTATGTAATATGGAGTTAGAGGTTGGTGTATAATAAAGCATGTGATGGCTGTCAACAAGCGGATATATTGTTAACTTTAGGTCCATTGGTTACATAAGGAATGTTTTCTCTAATAACAATTAGAGTAGGATTGATATAAAGGGACGAGAACAAATCATCACTAAAGAGGTAGTTTGAGGTATGTGTCGTTATTTTTCCACTCATTGATTCTTTTCTATGTTATGATTTTGAATATGATTGAAGTGGGAATATCTATTTTTATAAGAATTGATCATTTGTTTGTGTATTAAATATGACTTAGATGATATTGAGTGACCATTCATTGTTACAGAAGGAGTGTCCTACGTTGGGAAGATCTAGAAGGAATCCGAATTCTTTTAAAGTAAAAAGAAATCTTTTTTCATAGATATTGAAGGAGACAAACCACTCATTGTTCAATTTATAGAGTTGAAAGGAATGATAGAGTTAAACAAGAAATTGTGAGTAAATCTTTCCATCTAAGTGATAGAAGGATTGAAAGCCATTTTTAAAGAAAATTTCTTCAAGATTGACTTGAGTGTTGAAGTGTTTATCAATGATTCTTCCTTCATGTATAGTTCGACTAGCAAAGTCTTCATATGACATTAGTTATCTAGATAAATTAATGTGATTTCAATGAGAAATTATTATACATGATAATGACTCGATAAGTGAAAAATTTAATGTAAGTGTGCTTATATGAACTTGATGTGGATGTGAGGTTTGCTTGACTCTAACAAAATGAAAATGGTGATGATAATAATAATAAGCAAACCTTAATGCACAACCTATGTTTGATATTGCTCTAAATGAATGAATCGAACAATTCTTATGAGTTTAAAACATTCCTTTACACATTCAATAGTATTAATATGAAACAAAGTTTTAGCTTTGTAGAGTAACAATGAAGTTAAACATCTTTGTTTTGTAAAGATTCCTAGAATAAAAATCATAACTATAGATGGATTTTTGTCGAAAATGAATTTTTTGGGCGATTTGCTTCAATACGCTTTTAGATAATCAATAATAACAACCCTAATTTTCATCAATGTAAATAATCAATGTTTGCAAACTCGTGCCTAGGCGGAAACGGTCATTAAACGTCCTTGATTTTTACTAATCGCCTAAAACATCTTCTGGTAAAAAATCTTTAAAAATCGGTCAAAAAACGATTAATCGATCAAAATCAGAAAAAAATCAAGAAAAATTGATAATAATCGGAATAAAAATGAAAAAATTCGGATCACTTGAAATATTTTGAAGTTACATTGAATTTGTGAACTTTGAAATACCATGCTTATCTTATAACATAATATATCTAAAATTATAATTTTTGTAATAAAAATTCCAAATCCGAATACTCCTTCATAACCGATTAATCGCTAGGCGCTACCCGATCACTCCAGGAGCGCCTAGCAATTTTTGCAACCTTGGTAAATATCCATCTATTAAGTTAAATGCAATGTACTATCTATCTATTATATATGAACCACCTTTTTACAGGGAAATTTTATGCTTTATTACATTACTTGCATAACTAAAGTTAACAAGCTCACGCAACCTACCTATGTCATCTATATCTATGTTTATATCATATAAACATCCTAATATGTCAATCAATATCTTAATATCACATTTTTTACAAAAGTACATTACTCTATAATTTTTCAAAGTTTATATCAAACCAGGCTTATAAACAAAACAATAAACTTTTACCTTTAAACCCTAACCTAAATGTAATGTATTACATCATATAAAAATCAATGTAGAAGCAATCAAAACATATGTACAAGTAATATAACATCTCATTTGAAATATAAACTCCCTTCAAGTCAAAGTACAAGTCTTTTAAAGCATAATGTACAAGTCATTAATGCACGATATTCAAAATAGCTATTTTACCTCCATTTTCCTAAGAAACTTATACAAAATAATAAAGTAAAAGGTACAAGCAAGTCATGCACTTCATTTACATTCTATATTCATTCTCATTTCATAAGATTTCATGAAATCAAACCTAGAAACCCTAACCCGAGCTAAATACTAAATCGTGACCCGTTTCTTTGTTTTTATCCGTTTTAAACCTAAACCATTACTCAAATAAGTTGTAAATACTTAATTTACAACTTTACAAATCACATTTCATCATTATAACTTCATTACTTAAGAATTAAATCATAGAAACCCTAAACGAACCCTAAATCCAACACGCGACACATTTACTCATTTTTACCCATTTTAAACACAAAAAACACGAAACTCAATAATCAAAAACGTGTTTGTATAACCTCTTAATGATAGAACCTTTTACAATCATTAATCAATTATTACTAGTAACTCACCAATGTAAACGAAATAAAATCTTAAAACCCAAAACATCCGAGACAATTTTCAACCCAAAAAAAAAACACCGCGACACTCTTTTATGCATAATATACAACCCATTTTATCAAGTAACCATGCAAACAAGCACCTCTATGATGCACCTCCTTTCTCCCTAAGCAGCTTACAAAGCTACTTAACTCTTTTCTTGGCTCTAAAATCAGCCACATCTTTCCCCTTTGGCTCCAAGTTACCCGCGACACTCCACTAACATACAAAACAGCGGGGTAGCTCATACAAAGTAGCCGCTCCAACACCACCTATACTACTACCCTAAATAGACCTAGTCCATGTCCATGACACCGCAACTAGTACGACCACCTAGACCACTCGGCTCTCTACCACACTAATATCCTCAGAAAACCCACTCACGGGGGACCAAACACAGCCTATTCCAAGAGCTAGACACACCTTTCAACTACCCTCTGCCGTTTGCGCCCATCCAATGACTTGTACGAGTATAAAAGGGGGACTCATACCCTCCATTCAACTCACACCTTTATACTTTCTTCTAAATCATCAATGGCAGCCAAGTTCTGATCAAGAGAAGTCCCAAGAAGTCCCAAGAGCATAATACAAGTGAAGTTCATAACCTTGCCTTTACTTATTTACATTTTTTATAAACCCGCAAGGGGGATACATGCTTGTTTACAAACACTTGTTACATATACACGAGTTATCATATAACAATGTGATTATTAACTTTTCAAAGAAAATACCTAGAGAGTGGTTTCATCATAAGCCCCAAAATTCATGGGTAGACCTCACTTTATAAAATCTCATTTAATGTTTTTCATAAAACCCTTAAAGTGGGATACATTAGCAAAGTAAGCTGGATGACTACAAGTGTTTTTCCCTACAATATATGCTAATCAAATTATTTTCTGTGATCATAAGTCACTTTATGCCACAAAGGACCCTCAATTATAATCATGGACCAATTTATGGAAAGATCTAAGACGGGGACATGAACGAAACCCGTTAGGTTGTTAGCCTGTTGCTTAGGTAAAGACCAAACGCACTGAGGAATATTTTAATACTCATAGTTAAAGTAAATGGCAATATACCTACCCCGTGGCCATTATCTATCTAACTATATAAAATATATATATATATATACATATATATGAATATATAAATAGGAAATAATGAAGAAAAAAATAACTCAACCTTCAATTTGGGAAAAAATAAAAAACAGTCCGAGAGACCGTTTTATGTGCCATGACTTAGATACAATAATGAACACTAATAATATTGTTATTAAAAAATAATTGTGTTCTCATTGCAATAATCACTTATGATGACTTGAATTCCAACAATTTATGAAGAAACCTATGAATACACTTAACCATTGTTTTTAACTCTTTTAATCCCACGTCAATCACGGGAATTTGAGCAGTTGAGGCACAGAATGGCAAGGACTTGAAGAATGGCTAAATGTTAATCATACCACACTTATTGATAGATTTTGTGAACCTCCTTTGAGTAAAACTCTGATGAATAGATGAATGAATAACAAATATTTTTCCAAAACATCTCTTATTGAGTCATTATCCTATGATTATTACTATTGTACTATGCAGGAATACCCCATATTAGCTTTCGCTGCTATATTTGTCAAAATCTGGTGGAGTATCCAGATTAGGTATCAATAGAGCCACATGGGTTATAGAGAACAAGGTTAAAACCTTAACTATAACTACTTTTCTTTTTAGCCAAGAAGGTCCTCCATGCCACTGCATTCCCGGAATAGTATGTAAAGATACATAACTACTATACTATTATATAAATAACTTATGTTATTTACGACTGGATTATTAACAGAACAATACCTTCCCCCAACCATCTTACTCCTGATTTTGAGAAAACTTTCTCCTCACTATTTCCCATCTACATTGGAAAATAACTCTCTTGAACTTCATTAAATGATATCACAAAAGTATCTTTTGGAAGCATACTATGACATCAAACCTTATACAGATTGATCCGATTGTAGAAATCTATGCAAGCAAATAGCATCTACTGATAATGAAAACCCTACTCCTCACATCAAACAATGTATTGCTCTACCAGCTATTATACCATCAATGTTTGATTCCCAGAGATTTCCTTTCCTCCCCGAGAGGATTTCACCTAAAGACACTGAAACTTCTAAATCACCCACTCCGTATCTTACATCTTCAACCGATAGGATCAACACCACTCCTATGGGACAACACACCATCACCAGATTAACTCTTTGATGAACATATCTTCGCAAATTAGATCACTACATTAGGTGGATCAATAAATCCCGACCACGTATGAGAAGAACCAGACCCTAAGAAACTTAATGAGTCGGATGCTTATGATTATCTCTGGAAATAATCATTGAGGAAACCCAAGCTCAAACAAATCAGGAAGATCTTTAGGATGTCGCCTACAAACTCAAAAATCAACAAGGAAGGGACCATCATACTATTAGACTTAGGTAACTAGTTTTGTTAAACTAGCCACTGGGATGTGCGGGTATAAATAAAAACACTTGTTAAAAAATCAAATGGACAAAGTAAATACTAATGCACGTTTGTCTAAATATAGAATGGCAATCCTGTTCAAAGCGCTTTGTATTTTGAGGGTTTTTCTTAATTACCGATACATTTCCATCAATATATGCTATAACATTATCATCATCTATCACAAATCAGACCGCAATCTCTATAAAATAATACGTCACCAAGGCATCTTACTGTTGTTAGTATTTATGATTTCAATATCACTATTACTAAAATGCTTAAAGTTCAAGAATAATCCCTAAGATTGGTGGATTTTTAAGGCATTTTTTTCTTAGCATAACATAGTAAAAATTATGATATTATTCTTATTTCATGTTATTTTATGTTCAAGAAATGCCTCCCAAAAGGACCTCAACATCGTGAGTGCCTTGCCATGGACTCAAGCTGCCATAAGAAAACTAGTTGCTACAATTGTCCACTAGCGCTGCTCAAGAGGCAACAAGGGTCAGTAACAATGGAAAAAACGTATTAATCCCCCGAAAGGAACACCATCCAACTGAGAACTCCTGTAGTAATAACAGGAAACTACAAAGAATTCATAAGTTGTCAACCTTTCTACTTCAATGGTACGGAAGGAGCAGACAGCCTTATCCACTGGTTTGAAAGAACCGAATCAGTATTCTCGACATATCATATTTGCGAGAAGAAAACAAAGTACATTTTTCTACTATGTACCCTGACTGATGACGAGCCTTGATCACTGTAGGATAAGCATATGCCCAGACCTATGGGAGTATAGTCAAGGCTAATCAAATCATGCTTGGAGCCGAAATTGAAAAGGCACAAACCAATAAATATTGCCCTCGATGATGAAGTCAAGAAGATGGAAACAAATTTTAACGAACATGTTTAGTAAAAGAAAATGATCACGAAGACTATAAAATTAGAATATTCCTAGGAACTTGGACAGGTTATAATGTGCCCCAATCAAGTAACCTGAACCAATGAGAAACCAGCCTGGCAGCATTCATCGGAGGATTTTGCCATAGAAGCATTAAAAGAAATGTTATCGGTGCCTCTAATTACCCTAAAACTTAAGAGGAAATCCATTAACATAATCAAAGGTTTAATGTAACAGGAAACAAAACACAATACTGAGCAATAAAAACCCATAAATCACACAGACGAAAGTTTGATGATAAAAGAAACAACCACCGACAACAAAACTTACCCCTAAGATCGCAACGGACAATAACTACTGCCAATAACAACGGACTACCAAGACAACCACAACAAATAACAACCGTAAAGCATGATCACCACCACAAAGTAAAAGAAGGCGATAAAACCTCCAGGACTTAGTTCCCATCCGAATAATGGTGTATGACTGAGGAAACAGTGCCCTTGTGTGAAAGATGACAACCCTGCATCACATAAGACCTTGGACACAGTGTCAAGTGTCGAACTTGCCACAAGATAGGTCAACTGACCAAGACTGCAGAACCAAAAGACCGAAAACTGTGAATACCTGTGGAGAAAAAGGACAATATTGCAAATCAAATTTCAAAAGCCGAACAAAGCCACAGGAAAGCAACACTAAGAGACAAGCTTACTTCTGTTTAACTTAGTGATAATCTACCCTGAGAAACAACACTCCCGAGGATAATCAAGTTGCCACCAGTTATTATGAAAAAGATCTCCTGAAACACACTTCATATGTTCTAAAGTGCTAAGCTATTATCCTAAGTCAACTATTACTGTATTATTAGAAACCCACCAAGATACATGTAAGCATAATTTGTCAACGGACACTTAAAGGTTTTGATGAGTAAATATGGTAAAAAAAGTAACTATGAAATAATAAAAGAGTGATTCCGTTACAGCCTTGTTATCTGATGATAACAAAGCTCGACAACGTTTGTTAATCCTATTTAGTTTCTATATACTCCGTCACATACCATGAAACAATTATATCAATTTGAATGCATACCATAAAGAACCTCAACTGTAATCAGCGGCCACATGCAATTAATGTCTATAATAATCTGGTGGCTGTCTCATTTATCCTTCTCATTGCTTATTATGATTTTGAGAAATCATATCATCTTCTATACATCACCATTTTGATATTATGTTTTATGCTTAAATGATTTATAATTGTCTTATTGAAATGAATTAGGACGCTTCTTCATTTGAATAAGGAAATTATAAACCACCAAACTATGAATTTATAAATCATGAAATCAAGCAACTAAAACGAAGTCACATTCCTATAGTCAAAGTACAATGGAACTCTAAAAGAGGACCAGAATTTACATGGGAACGCGAAGATGAAATTCGTGCCAAATATCCTCATCTGTTTTCAAACATCACTTCAAAATCCAATTAAATCTCGGGACGAGATTTCTGTAAGGATGGGGGACTATAACAACCCGCAAATTTTCATCAATGTAAATATCCATCTATTAAGTTAGATGCAATGTACTATCTATCTATTATATATGAACCACCTTTTTTAGGGAAATTTTTTGCTTTATTACATTACTTACCTTACCAATATCTCAATATGCAACGCAACTTGCATAACTAAAGTTAACGAGCTCACGCAACCTACCTATGGCAATCCTATCTTCATATATGTCAAGCAAACATCATAACATGTCAAGTCAATATCTTAATATCATTTTTACAAAGTACATTACTCATATAATGTACCATTTGCAATGTTATATCCAGACAGGCTTTAAACGTTAAACGTTTACCTCTAAACCCTAACTATATGTAATGTATACATATCAATGTACAAATATTCAAAGCACATGTACAAGTTATATAGCGTCTCATTTGAATACACATTCCCTCCAAAATAAAGTACAAGTCTTATAAAGCACAATGTACAAGTCATTAAGCATAACATCCAAAATAGCCGTTTTACCTTCGTTTTCCAAAGTAAACTTATACAATTTATTAAGTACAAGTTACAAGCAAGTCATGCACTTCACATATAATCCATATTTATTCTCTTTTCATGAGATTTCACGAATTCAAACCTAGAACCCTAAACCAAGCTAGTTTCTAAACCGTGACCCGTTTCTTGGTTTTTATCTGTTTTTAAACCTAAACCATTTCTAAAATAAGTTGTAAAAACTTAAATTACAACTTTATATAAAATCTCAGATATGTCAAGTCAATATCTTATATCACTTTACTAAAGTACATTACTCATATAATGTACCATTTGCAACGTTATATCAAAACAGGCTTTAAACGTTAAACGTTTACCTTTAAACCCTAACTATATGTAATGTATACATATAAAAATCAATGTACAAGTAAATCAAAGATAATTTACAAGTAATATAACTATATCATTTAATATATAAACTCCTCTACGTCAAAGTACAATCTTTTAAAGCATAAGTAAAGTCATTAATGCACGATATTCTATTTAGCCGTTTTTACCATTCTGTTTAACTAAGGAAATTGTACAAACTATTAAAGTAACAAGGTACAAGCAAGTCCATGCACTTTCATTTACTTTTATATCATTTCATTCAATAAGATTTCCATGAATAATCACACCTAGAAACCCTAACCCGAGCTAAATACTAAACCGTGACCCGTTTCTTTGTTTTTATCCGTTTTAAACCTAAACCATTACTCAAATAAGTTGTAGATACATAATTTACAACATTACAAATAATATTCCATCATTTTAAAAACAATGCACAAAAATAAATCCTTAAAACACTAATTGAAACCCTCCAAGCCTACCCGTGACAATTTTTATCATTTTCTACCATTTTAAACTCGAACCACTAATCAAATATTATTGTAAACTCTTAATACAAACCTTACAATCATTAGTCCATCTTTTGAATCACCAATATACTAGAAATCTGAACAAGAAACCCTAATTTGTTCCCTAATGAACCCGCGACCCATTTTTAGCTTATTTTGACCCATTTAGATATTCAACCATGCAACCACACATTTCAAGCAGCTCCATCACCATCTACAAGCAGCTTACAAGGCTATCTTTTCCATTTCTTGGCTACAAATCAAGCCACGTCCTTTCTTTTGCTCCTTAACAAGTCGCGGCAGCACAAGGTCTCTCCACCTTGCGTTTTAGCCCTCGTAGCTCACCATACTCACATTTTAGCCTTCCATAGCTTCTCCACATCACCCCCCACCTATCCTAACTTAGTCATTAAGTTTCCTTGGGCACCAAGGAGGTTTTTCCTTATAAAAACCTACGAAACACCCCTTCCTTCAATCACACCATATCATTTCTTTCTATCTTTCAACAATGTGGAAGCAACTCTCTGATCAAGAAGGTCCATAAGAGTCCAAAGAAGCAGCATTCAAGAGAAGTATTGAAGCCTTGAAGCCCTGAAGCTCCATTTCTAGGCGTATGAGTGGCATTCGACCCATTTCGACCCGTTCTTGATCAATAAAGCTCAAACCTAGGTTCTAAAGGTTCCACTTCTGCTCCTATACCCAGATTAATGTTCTTATGACTTATTCATACATTGTTAAGAATCTAAGCTCAAAAATCTAGTTATTTTTCCTTTTGTTCCACAACGTTTTAACTCAAAACACCTAATTCTATGTTTTTCATTAATCTAAAAGCTATTATGGTAAAATATTGTTATAATCTATCTTAATTAATGTTATTATAACCACTTTATCAAGTCTTGAAGGAATTTGAATTAAAAACCTACTGCGTTTTTGTTTTAAAATGCTAATTCGACCCGTTTTGATTTCTTGCTTAACGAATCATTAATCTGAACTTTTCGTTATGTTGAAACATCTTTTTTTTGTTATATTTAATAAGCTATAACCTTCAAATATCATTTGGAGTCTTAAATATAGCTTGCATGCAAATTAGGACTAATTTTGTAATGATTTTCATGCAAAGGGGTATATATTGTAACTTTTTGAAATTACTAAGTACAAGGGCTGAAAATGTCATTTTATTAAAGTTATAACATCAAGGGTATGTTTTGCCAAGTTTTAAAGTTAAAGGATTACTTAATATATACTTTATATATTAAAAGGACTAGTTTTGCAAATATTTATAAATCAAGGGTATATATTGTCAAATTGATATTCTATATAAAATAATACATTTTTATAAATATTAAAACCTTATTGTATCTCATTACTAGGGAAATTCATGTGAGGGGTGCCATTTGGGTATTTGTTCTGACGAGTTTGTTGGGTTTACGATTTAAAGTGCCCTGACTCCTCAAACAATACTGCGTGGCCTCTGGATTATGATTGCCCGAACAGTGATGCAATACTTCCATAATTATTCAATCAAATACCATTAAAACTTTCTCAAAGTTCTAGAGTACAATCAAACTAAGACTTGACCCATTCCCTCATGTTGTGTATTGAGTGTGAAAGCCGTTTTAACTTTCAATATCCAAAATATCTATCGGAGTTTACCCATTTACTATAAGTGAGTCATATAGCCTCACTTTTAAATCTCTTGAATGTTTTCATAAACCCATGAGGGGGATACATGTTATAAACTATGAATACAAGTGTTTTCTAAATATATGCTATCATATTATTGCTTGTGATCTAAGTCACTTTATGCCAAAAGACCCTCATTATCATGGACCATTAATCACTTGCGAGTGAACGCGAATATTGTGGATAGATCTATCGGGATTGACGAATCCCGTTTGGTTAGCCGGGATAGGAACCAAACGCACTATATTTTGAATCCAATTACCTACACCGGGGGCCATTATCTATATATATATATATATATATATATATATATCACAGCAATTTGTGTATATATATATGCCAGTCAGTTTGTGTGCCATGAGCTTAGATATATTAATGAACACTGTTAATACTATTTTATATAATAATTGTACTCATTGCAATTATCACTTATGATGACTTGTATTCAAACTATTTATTATAAACCTATGAATTCACTCAACCATTGTGTTGACTCTTTTAAGCATGTCTATCTCAGAAATTTGAGCAGCTGATGACACGGAATGGCAAGGACTTGAAGAATGGCTAAATGTTATATTCACACTTTTTGATAGATTTTGGGACCTCCTTTTGTAAAACTCTGATGAATAAATGAATAATAACTATTTTTCCAAAACGTCTTTTTTGAGTCGTTTTCTATGATTATGACTGTTGTACTTTGAAATAATACCCCAAATTAGCTTCCGCCAAAATGGGGGTGTTATATCAAAGTAGTTATACATTGTTATACCTTAGTTCTAATTGTACGAAAATAACAAAAAAAATTAAAAGGCATAAATTATGTGATTTGATCAAAATCAAAAGCCTAGATATGAAATTAAATAGAAAAAAGATGAATTCACTTACAATAGTTGTTATAGATTGATGATTTGTTGATGATCTTATAGATTAGTTGCTCTAATTGCCGATTAGAGTTATGTTTGTTTGAGGGTTTTGGTATTTAAGTTCGTGAGTGTATTTGTTTAATACTTGTTGTGGTCTTAATTTGTTTAAAGTCAGTTATTTACCCACGATCTGTGACATACGGATCCACCTAAATAACGCACAGATCTCCTTATGGTGGGTCTGTGGTCCGCAACTATCCATAAAAACAGACAGAGTTGATTTTTAGGCAAATTGAGATATGGTGTTGTATTTTTAGAAATTGCAATGTGTTATACATACTATTATGGGTATGTGATATAATTTTCGGAGTCGACGTCCAAGTTTTGAGTGAACCGTGCAACTTGTCGTGAATTTCTTGATGGAAGTCCAATGTAGTCGATCCTACTAGGAGTGTGTTATCTTTTAGCATAAGTTTGACCATTACTAATAACACAATCATTTATGAACATTTAGACTCAACAAAACATCGTCAACACAAGTGTGAGTTGCAATTCGATGATTGTTCTTTTTGTCCTTTTCAATCGATTTTGTAATTTCATGTATTAACCATACATGTAGATTTTGAAAATATCTATGGTTATTTTATTGATATTTTCTTAATCTAATAAAATTCTAATCTCGATTATGTTCATGATCGGAAGTTTTGTAATTGGAACTTGTAACGAGAATTAACATCTTTTGAATAATAAATAATTACTTCATTAGAGTTTTCGCTTACGATTATTTTTGGGATGATGAAGGATCACTATCCATGACAAGTTCCATCATTCCTAATACTAAATGCTAACTAATTAAAAATTACGTTTAAAGGGTTTAGTTAATATGTTCGGCTTATGTTATCTTCGGATGCAACTTTCTCGATAGAAATGTTGCCCTTCTGGACGTTGTCGCGAAGAAAGTAATGACATATTTCTATATGTTTAGTTCTAGAGTGTTGTACTGGGTTTCTACTTAAGTCGATTGCGCCTTTATTGTCGCACATAATCGGAACGTAGTCGAGGCGTATGTCGTAGTCAATGAGAACTTGTTTTATCCATAGTGCTTGTTGACACACCTTTCCGGCGGAGACATATTTGGCTTCGGTCATTGAGATAGCAAGGGCCATTTTTTTCTTAGCGAACCAAGATGTTAAACAACATCCCATGAACGTACAAACGCCACTAGTTCTTTTATGATCAATGTAATCGCCCGTGTGGTCAGAGTCAGCATAAACTATAGTTTCTATTCCGATTCCTTTCAGATACCATAATCCTAAGTGGATAGTTCCCTTAATATACCTAAATATACACTTAACGGCTTCTAAGTGGGTAGTCTTAGGATTTTCTTGGAAACAAGCACATAAGCAAACACTAAACATAATATCAGGCCTACTTGCGGTTAAATAAAGTAAACTACCAATCATACCTTGATATTTAGTGCAATCCAGGAGTCGGCTTCATCGTCCTTAGTGAGATTGATCTTCGTCGACATCGGCGTCTTGGTTAGTTTGGAGTCTTCCAACCCGAACTTCTTTAACTATCCATGAGCGTGTACTGGATTGATTGAAATATCCCGTCTTCCTATTTGTATATTATTTTGAAGACCCAAGAAGAATTTCAATTCCCATTCCATCAATACTTCATTACAAATTCGATTGTGTATGATTTTATGGCAAAATCATCAACGCGCAAGTACATATGACACACATGAGGAACCAAATATAATGTCATCGACATAATAAGAGGTTGAACACTATGCAGGGAGTGTCGGAGAGTGGAGTGACGGAAATTGTGGGTAAAAGGCGGTAATTAGCGGAGGGAATAGTGGATAGAGGCGAGGGCAATCATTCCCATTGAATACTCGTGTTTTATCAAAAATGCTTTTAGTTTATCATACCAAGCCTTGGGAGCTTGCTTAAGACCATACAAAGCCTTTTTAAGTTCATAAACATAATTTGGTTTTTCAAAATCAATAAAGCATAGAGTTGAGCAACGTAAACTCTTCATTTATGAATAAGTATTGAAAAGCACTTTTAACATCCCATTTGGTATCACCAGCGCAACATTAGGGTTGTACACAAACCTAACAGCCGAGAGCCTATGATTAGCTCCCAATGCATTCCCAGCCGAATCACCAGCCGTCACCTCTCTCTCATTAGCAGAAATTGACTTCTTCATGAAACCCTAAGAAATAGTGAACCAAATTACAAAAGAAACAACAGATACTATGCCTAATCTGAATCGAGTGAGCCCTGGAATGATCAGGACAACAACAATAATAACCCAAGAAGCCTAACCGACTTTCATGATAGCAGCTTAAAGAAAAGAAGACAATATAAACCCTCAAAGAACGATTTTTAAAAAGAAAACCCAAAACTAGAACCCCTAACAAAACTTTACAAAGAATCTGATAAAAAGCACGTTGTGTGTTAATAATCAAAGATTAAAACACAAAACACACTCGTTATAAAGATTTAAGAATGATTTGGATGGATTAATAGAAACGAAAACGTTAGGGTTTTCACCATGGAAATCACCGGGGGGGGGGGGGAGCTATACATTAAAATATCTACAAAAGTGGTTTCATTGGCATGCAATATTGTTTTCACCCATGCTCGTTACTTCTACAATGTGGGATCAACTACATTAACTTGTATTTTAATTCACTTGATAAGTCAAAAATTGTCAACACATATGCAATTTTTGAGGGGGAAAATAGTGATTAAAATGTGATCAATACGGCTTAATAACGGATAAGATCTTTTGAATATAAGTGCATTCCCTACCTCGCATGTGCAAAATTCTTTGATATTATGATGCATATGTGTATGGGGAGCTTTTTGGTGATATAGAAAACTCTCAACGTGTAATAAATGATTTCTCAAACTCGTTGATTGCTTCTTTCAATAGTTTTATAGCTACTATGGAAAATACCAAAGACCGACATACTGTTGTTATTTACAGAGATATAAGGCGGTTAAGGTTAGGTATTTTGTTCAATGATCCAGCCAAAACCGAAGGGATCTACCCAATGACACTCCATTAGATAGAATAGAAGTCATTAGGTATGACTGAAAAAAGGAGTAAAGTGAGATTGGGAAAAATGTTATCCAAGGCATGAGTTATTACTGGAACAATCCCAACATGGTGATAATGAGGACGCGTTGCTTTAACATTGAAAGGGTTGAAGAATTAAAAAGAAATGTAAGGATAAAGGGTGTAAAGAAAGAAGCCCTCCATACAACCTTAGGCAGAAACCGGGTCAATGCATTAATCAAAGGTAATCACAATGATGATTCTGGTATTGAAGACAAGTCATCATGGACCCAGTGATGCAATGCACAACCCTCCTAGCTACTCAGGCTTCTCTCAAAAGAAGTTTGTTTCATTTCTCACGGAGTACAACATGATTCTATCGACTTTCTCATTCCGAGATCGTTGATATTGAAAGGGTGTCAGTCTGCTCCAGCCTCTGATCACCAAATTACAAAAGCGCACTTATAGAGTCTAGATCCATACCTAGATCAATCAAAAATCTCACAGACACAATTTTCAACAAATAATTGTTGTTCATCATCAAGAACATAACTTGTGCAAGAGTCTTACACAATATCCTTGTGATCTTGCCAGAACATCAGAGTCATACTCTTTAGTATTCACAGTGAACGATGGAAATCTTTTTTCAGAGTCAACATCAAATAGCTCTGCGGTAGGTGACTTGTGAGATTCTATATGAATCAAGCTTGTGTCCAACTAGATATCGACAAGGTCCAGTAAATGAATTGACAACTCAATCAGTCAGAGAGTAACTAACTGATTCACTCATATCGTGATGTCTGCTTGAGACGTTCTGGTAATGAGAACTAGCAAGTACGATGAATTTGATGCTTATGCATTAGAGAATCCAATACTTTGAGCTAGAAACCCTGTCAAGGAGATTCTTCTAATTTGAATCTACCTAATCACAGGTACAGTATTTTATACTAAAACGGTCCTCACAGAACTGGAGGTTAATGTAACTGAACTATGACGGATGCCAAAGCCATCTTCGTCCATATCTGCTATTTATTACTAACATCAAATTTTAGGTATAGTTGACGACGTTACATCCTCATTCCAACTGAGCCAAATTCACTACCACATGCTCATGATCAATCATCAAAGATAAATACATGATGAAAGCTCAAGTACATGTGTCAAAGTCTTCCGTAAGCTCTAATATACAAGAACTTCCTCAAAGAACATCAATGATAATATTACAATCAGATCAAGTAAAAAAAAATGTTGAGGGAGATTGTTAGCAAGCTTTCAAGATAATGAGCATGTTGGTAGGTACACAAGATCGCAAGATGGCATAAAATTCCAAGATAAAGATTTAAAGATCTCAAAGTCAAGGATAAAATCAAGGCAAAAGACTAAGATATCAAGATAAAGTCAAAGGATATTAAGATAAATATCAAGATCTAAGATCGCAAGCATGTAAAAGGAACTTCAACAGAATTTCTAAGAACACAAGGCTTCAAGATCCATGACGTCACAAGAAGTAATGTAAAACCTAAAAATCTCAACAAATGTGAAATTACCAAAATACCCCTAATGCAAGAAAATCTATAAAAGCTCAAATAAATTTCAGTTTAATTATAGAAATTATGAAAATACAATATTTAGCAATTTTGAAATTTTTGTAAGGTTAAAATACTTTATGTTATACAAGGAAATTAATTAAAATTATTATAAGTATATATGCCGAATTTATATATGTATTTAATTAATTTATATATTACAAAATTAATTAAATAAAATATGGATAAATATATAATAATTATGTAAATGATAAAATCTGAATTAATACTCATGTTGGGGAAAGCTCCATAGGACTCGGTCAAAATTTGTTTGTGATATCTTTTTTCCATTTCAATATGTAAAAATCTTCAATAACAAAACCAAACGAACCCTAAATAAATTAAGTGGCGGCACAAAGAATTGTCCAGGACTTGTGCGATTTTTCTAAGATCATTTGAAGGTTAAGGAGTGTGGGAAAAATAGTGGGAAGCTTGGGAAGTGCTTGATTCGATTTTTGGTATTGCTTTGGGTTCGAAAATCATAACCGGGTGCATAAAATCATAAAATCATCAAGGGCCATCAAAGGTAATTTAATAACTTATGTTTAATCATATTAATATGTTATATACCTGGGAAAAATGTTCATGCACTTTATTTTGATTTTATTAATTGAAACATATTCAAAACCCTAATTTAGAAATGAAAATGAAATCGGCATATAAAATAATTTTTATAAAATTTTATTTTATATTTTTCTAAGTTTTGTTCCAATCTCATATAACTTCAGAAAAAATTGTTGGAATAAATTATAAATGTGTTCCGATAATTATTGAAGATTTAATGGTGTTTACCAAATTCGAAACTAAGGGAAAAAGGAAAGAAAATGGTTAAAATGAATTAGGGTTAGGGTTTTGTTATTTTTTCCAGGTGTAATTAATGCCAATGATTGGGAAATAATTGTGTTTGTGATTGGGGAAAATTTGATTAGGGTTTTGTGAATTAAATTGTTAGCCGAATTGTGATATAAGAGTATAAAGGGACTGTTTAGTAATTTCCTTAAACTATGGGGTCATTTTAGAAACATGTTTATTATAATTAGTATATTCTATATAAAATAAGTTGGGTATAAAAGGTCATATTGATATTATTTTGGATTTAAACTGGATAATAACAGATATTAAGTAATTAGAAATTAATTAAATTAGAAATAGAGGGACTAAAAGTTTAAAATCTGAAAGTATAAGGTTTGTTAGTATTTATCGAAAAGTATGATTTTGTCATATTTGAATCTATAAGGGCTTGTTTTGTAATTATGGATAATTAAAGATAATGTTTAATTAATTAATAAACCAAAAGGACTAAATATGTAAATTATGTAAAATTAAGGGTTTGACTTGTAAATACATAAAATGGAAGGTATAATCTGAATAAAATGTGAAACTTTGATATTTACACTTTTAACCTTGAAAATTGTTGATTTTGCATATTAAACCCTCAAAATGGAAAAGTCATATTTAACCCTAAGCTTGTAATGTTGGCATATTAAGTCTCTACTTATCAAAATACTTAATAGAATCTCAAATGATGAATATTACTAATTTTGGAAACTTACTAAAAATGGAAAGTTACTAATTTTGGAAAGTTACTAAAAATAGAAAGTTACTAATTTTGGAAAGTTACTAAAAATAGAAAGTTACTAATTATGGAAAGTTACTAAAAATGGAAAGTTACTAAAAATAGAAAGTTACTAAAAATGGAAAGTTACTAAAAATGGAAAGTTACTAAAAATGGAAAGTTTCTAAAAATAGAAAGTATAACTTAAATGAATGGTTTGTAATTCGAATTCATCATTTCTTTAGGTTCGGTCAAGAGGGAGTGATTTTGATATTCCTGTGGTGTTTCTTTGGTTATTGCTTTGCTTTGAAACAAGGTACAAATATTCTGACCTTATCGTTAAGGTTTCTCATGACATGTTTCCTCTCTATCTTTGATTTCTTATGTGATTTGCTACATTTGCTCTGAGCCTTTTATCTTGGCTTTCTTATATGATCTGTCATTATGTTCCATTTGAACCCTGCTATGCTACCTTTGATATTTGAACCTTTGATATTTGAACCTTTGGCATTGAACCTTTGCTATGATCCCTTTGAAATGAACTTTGATATGACTTTGCTTTGAACCCTTCAGTTTGAGAACCAAGCCACTATTTGTTTCCCTAGCCATGGAAGAAACATGGCGAAGGTAACATGGTCGTGTCATTGATGCACCTTTGGCATGACTCATGTGTGAGTGAGTGATTTCTCACGCCGTCCCCCATTTGATATTATATGCGCATTATGAAGACTATTATTTGTTTAAGGGGCGTATGGATGCATCCTAGATTTGTTTTGTATTCGATGGATTATGACATTATGATATTTGGATATTTGGTGACTGATGTTTGGGTGCAATCCACGTCTTTCACAATTTTGGAGCTCATGACTCCATGGTTACTATGATATGATTTGTTTGGGCTTGGTAATTGGACTTGATTTGACTTTCTGATTCATCTTACCTTACACTATGAATTGACTTCTGATTTGTCTTACCTTATATTTGTATTCCTTTGATCATGTCTTGTGATATCCTTTGCACCTTATATCGTATCCTTTGATTTTCCGTTATCTTTTGCGTTCGATTATATATATCTGTTCACTGGGCTTTGTAAGCTCAGCCGCACTTTCTTTTCCTGCGGCAGGTATCTAAGCTAGGAGCTGGGGTTGCTTTCGGGATATGAGTGCTGAGTGTGGACTTACCCTAGAGATCTTAGTTTTGATATATGAATTGTTTCTTTTCAAGACATTTGTTATTTCGTTTGGATATGTTTGTCCTTTGAGAACTTATGTACCTTAAGTCATGTTGACTTATTTTCCTTTGGTATTTATTTAAGACTTCCGCTGTTTATGCTTGTGTTATGATTATGCATGCCTTTGATGTCACACCATATTTGTAATACTTCTACCCTTTAGGGTCGGGGCGTTACATATTACCTCAGGTTGCGTGACGAATCCGTTACTTTCGTTTCATATACTTTTGCCATCAATCAGATTTCCTTGTACTGTTAAGGTGAGCTCATAGCCTCACAATCAATCTTTTAAATGTTTCATAAACCCGCGAGGGGGATACATGCAATAAACCATGAATGTAAGTATTTTTCTGTATGCTATCCTGATACATTATTGCCTAAGTCCCTACTTTTGCCATTAAGTTCCCACTATCATGAACCGTTAATTACTCGTCGGGGTAAGCGCGAATGCTGTGAATAGATCTATTTGGGACTAGACTCCCCGTTGGTGTACCTATACTGTCGGTAACCAATAGCACACATTTGAATAACTTTGCGGGTGTTTGGCAAAGACACCCATTGGGGTAATTATTTATGGTTATTGATTAACCTAAGGCTTCAGTGTCATGAGCTTAGGGCAATAATACTATTTTCATGATAATTGTATGTGTTGCAATTATTACAAACTATGGGTGTATAACAACGTAACCCACTATTGAGCTTGTAATTAAAACTGTTTACTATAAACCTATAAATTTCACTCAACCTTTGTGTTGACTTTTTAGCATGTTTATCTCTGGTAACTGAACATCTTATGGCACGGAGTGGCACGGACTTGAAGATGGCTAAACTGTTATTATTCAAACTTTATGTTTTCATGTAGATTTTGGGACCTCTATTTGTAAAAACTCTGATAAAATAATGAATGATAACTTATCTTTTAAAAACGTCTCTTTCGAGTCGTTTTCTATGATTATGACTGTTGTACTATGAAATAATACCCCAGATTAGCTTCTGCTGCTATATGTCAAAAATGGGGGTGTTATAGATTGGTATCAAGAGCCACGGTTATAGAGAACAAGGTTGAAACCTTAACTATAACTACTTTTCTTTTTCCATCTAAGAAAGTCCTCTGTGCCACTACATTTCCGAAATAGTATGTAGAGATACATAACTATTATACTATTATATAAATAACTTATGTTATTTACTACTGGATTGTTAACAGAACGATGTCTTCTCCCAACCATCCTACTTCCGAGATTGAGGATGCTTTTTCCTCTAACTTTCCCGACTTTATTTCGGCTTCTCCGGACTATGTCCCAGCTTCACCGGGAAAAACTTATTCTAGCTCTTCTAACTCATTTGGCGTAGTTACAATAGCTTCACCAACTCTTTCACTTTTTCATGATGACCCCTACATGAAGGTATTGTAAGCATTTTATGCTAAAGAATCACCTATTCCACCATCAACTATTGTGCCTCCATCTTCAATGTTTAATCCACAAGAATTCTTTCTTCCTGAGGGATTATTGTCACCTAAGAAACATAACCAATCATCCTCCTCAACTTCTTCCCTACCTCAAGAATTTGAGATGGGAGAAAGCTCTCGTAAGACAAGTTTGAAACGTTACGAGAAGCAAATTGAGGAAATTTTGAATCACCTGGATGAACTCTCTCTCGACCGCATTGAACACATAGAAGACAAAATAAAAGGTCTCAGAAATGGCCGGGTGATTATACAACAAGATTTCGACAATCTGGAGGCTGAACTCCAACAAGCTCGTGCTCAAATTACTAAACTTCAAAAGAAGCAAATGGGAAATAACCACAAGATTTCTCTGGCTCGCTTCAGGATTACTGATCTAGAACAAATCATCGAAGAAATCCAAGTCCGTCACCAAGCAGACAAGGAGAGTCTTCTGAATGCAATCTATGAACTCAAGAACAATCAGGAAGGACCATCGAACTATTAGATTAGATCCTAGTTATAGCTTATGTTAGAACCTAGCCACGGGATGTGTGGTATATATAAAAACACTTGTCAAATCTTGACTATGTACAGTACAAAGGCAAGTTGTTCATGATATAATATAATGGCAATCTCGTTATATACCTTGTTGTTTCATAATACCGACTTATCTCTCTTGCATTATCATATCCGTCATCATCATTATGAATCATACCCTGACTTCTAAATAAATCATAGATATTTATTTGATATGAATTATCTATGATTTCGATATCACTATTGTGACCATGTTTATTTTTGAACTTTAATCATTTTAAGACTTGTGATATCATTCTTATTACGTGTTGTCTTATGTTGATAGAATGCCTCCCAAAAGAACGTCAACATCTGAAGCACCATCTATGACTCAGG
Organism: Tanacetum coccineum; assembly: GCA_026074375.1. Taxonomy (NCBI): domain Eukaryota; kingdom Viridiplantae; phylum Streptophyta; class Magnoliopsida; order Asterales; family Asteraceae; genus Tanacetum; species Tanacetum coccineum. The sequence continues at coordinate 59,295 of BQNB010001771.1, read as the reverse complement.
CTGCCATCAAGAAACTAGTTGCTGATAGTGTCACCGCGGCTCTGGAAGCATAAGCTGCAACAATGGTAAGTACTAGTAATCCCAACAGGAACACTAAACCTACTGGAACTCCTGTAGCAAAAACGGGAAACTATAAAGAGTTTATAAGCTATCAACCTTTCTACTTCAATGGTACGGAAGGAGCAGTTGGCCTTATTCGTTGGTTTGAACGGACTAGATCAGTATTCTCTCGTAGCAAATGTACCGAGGAAAACAAAGTAACATTTTCTACTGGTACCCTGACTGATGACGCCCTATCCTGGTGGAATGCATACATCCAACCTATTGGAATAGATCAAGCCAATCAAATCACTTGGACTAAATTGAAAAGACTCTTAACAAACAAGTATTGTCCACAAACTAAAGTCAGAAAGATGGAAGATGAACTTTACAATCTGACTGTAAAGGGAAATGATCTTAAACCTTATGTTAGAAGATTCCAAGAATTAACAATCTTATGCCCGAACATGGTACCAAACACCGAGAAACTCATGGAAGCTTTCATCGGAGGATTACCTCAAAGTATTAAAGGAAATGTTACCGCCTCTAAACCTCAAACTTTAGAAGAAGCCATTAACATAGCCCAAAGGCTAATGGATCAGGTAACAAAGCACACTCCGGTGCAAGTATCAAGTGATCATAAACGAAAGTTTGACGACAGAAGAACTTTCAACAATAACAACAACAATTACCGCAACAACAACAACTACCGTAACACCAACACCAATAATCACCAACCACAACAAAACAGAAGGCAAGAAGCTGTCAAAGCTTATGCTGCCACTCCAACTGAGAACAGTAGGTACGCTGGAAACCTCCCATTATGTAGAAAATGTGATCTACACCACACAGGACCTTGTACTGTTAAGTGTAATACTTGCAACAAGGTGGGCCATTTGACCAAGAACTGCCAAAACAAGAGGCCAGCCACTGGAAGTAATCAGCTACCAGTGACAGTTATTTGTCATGCCTGTGGAGAGAAAGGGCATTATACAAATCAGTGCCGAAAGACCAACATCAATGCCCAGGGAAGAGCCTACATGCTAAGAAACAAAAATGCTCACCAAGACCCGAACGTAGTCACGGGTACGTTCCTTCTAAACCAACATTTAGCTAGAGTATTATTTGATTCCGGAGCAGATAAAAGCTTCATATCCATATCTCTTGCCTCTATGCTAAATATTCCACCTATTACAATAGACACCTTTTACGATATCGAAATGGCTGACGGAAATCTAGTAAGCACAAACACCGTTATTCAGGGTGCAACTCTGACTTTGTTAAATCAACCTTTCGAAATTGATCTTATGCCAATTAAACTCGGTAGTTTTGACGTCATCGTTGGTATGGATTGGTTGTCCAAGTATCATGCCAGAATTATCTGTGACGAGAAAATCGTCCACATTCCCATCGACGGTGAAACTTTAATCATTCGAGGTGATCGAAGTAAAACTCGACTAAGTCTCATATCCTGTATAAAAACCAATAAGTATATATCCAGAGGATGTCAAGTTTCCATAGCCCAATTAATGAAGAAGAAGTCAGACGAGAAAAGACTAGAAGATATCTCAGTAGTTAGAGAATTCTCAGAAGTTTTTCCTAAAGATCTACCTGGCCTTCCTCCCGTTCGCCAAGTAGAATTCCAAATCGATTTAATTCCAGGAGCAACGCCTGTAGCTTAGCTCCTTCAGAAATGCAGGAACTATCAAATCAACTTCAAGAGTTAGCAGACCGAGGTTTTGTCCGACTAAGTACTTCACCTTGGGGAACTCCTGTCTTATTTGTCAAAAAGAAAGACGGATCTTTCAGAATGTGTATCGATTATCGGGAGTTAAATAAACTTACCGTAAAGAATCGTTACCCATTACCCAGGATCGATGATTTATTCGACCAACTTCAAGGTTCAAGCGTTTACTCAAAAATCGACTTAAGATCGGGTTATCATTAACTCAGAGTAAGGGATGAAGATATTCCTAAGACTGCTTTCAAGACAAGATACGGACACTATAAATTTCAAGTGATGCCATTTGGTTTAACTAACGCACCTGCGGTATTCATGGATCTCATGAATCGTGTGTACAAACCATACTTGGATAAATTTGTAATAGTGTTTATCGATGATATTCTTATCTACTCTCGTAACAAAGAAGAATACACAAATCATTTGAGAATAATCTTAGAATTACTCAAGAAAGAGAAACTGTATACCAAGTTCTCCAAGTGTGATTTCTGGATTCATATCGTGCAATTTCTTGGACACTTAGTTGATAGTCAAGGACTTCATGTTGACCCCGCCCAGATTGAAGCCGTTAAGAATTAGACATCTCCTACTACACCCACAGAAATACGTCAATTATTAGGACTCGCCGGCTATTATCGGAGATTTATCCAAGATTTTTTAAAGATTGCAAAGTCTTTGACTGAATTAACCCAGAAAAACAAGAAGTATATATAGTGTGAAGATCAAGAGTCGGATTTTCAACTACATAAACAAAAGCTATGTGAAGCTCCAATCTTAGCATTACCAGAAGGAAACGATGATTTTGTTGTTTACTGTGATGCATCCCATCAAGGTCTGGGAGCGGTGTTAATGCAAAGAGAGAAGGTTATTGCATATGCATCCCGACAACTCAAACCTCATGAAGAAAACTATACCACTCATGATCTCGAATTAGGAGCAGTTATGTTCGCTCTTAAAAATTGGAGACACTATCTCTATGGCACAAAGTGTACGGTTTTCACCAATCACAAAAGTCTTCAACATATTCTTAATAAAAAAAATTGAACATGAGACAACGCCGTTGGTTAGAATTACTCGCAGATTACAATTGTGAGATTCGTTATCACCTTGGAAAGACAAATGTTGTGGCAGATACCTTAAGCCGAAAGAAACGAATCAAACCACTCCGAGTTAGATTATTAGTCATGACCATTCATCCAAAATTACCATCACAAATCCTCCAAACTCAAAATGAAGCACTCAAGGAAGAAAATATCAAGGCTAAAAACTTACGAGGAATGGATAAAGCATTTGAAATACGTCCTGATGGAACTCGTTGTATTAAGAACCGAAGCTGGTTACCACTCTTTGGTAATCTGAGAGACTTGATTATGCATGAGTCCCATAAATCAAAGTATTCCATTCACTCGGGTTCTGACAAAATGTATTAGGATCTAAAGAAACTCTATTGGTGGCCTAACATGAAGGCAATCATCGCTGAATATGTTGGCAAATGTTTAACATGTTCTAGAGTTAAGGCAGAATGTCAGAAGCCATCCAGCTTACTGGTCCAACCGAAGATTCCTATGTGGAAGTAGGAGAGAATAACGATGGATTTCATTACAAAACTACCCAAAACATCAAACGGACATGACACAATCTGGGTCATTGTCGATCGTCTTACCAAATCCGCACATTTCATCCCTACCCGAGAGATAGATAGTATGGAAACCCTTATAAGGGTGTACATCAAAGAAATAGTCTCCCGGCATGGCGTGTCAATATCCATCATCTCGGATCGTGACAGTCATTTCACATCCAGATTTTAGCTATCATTACAAAGTGCTTTGGGTACTCAATTAGACATGAGTACGGAATATCATCCTGAAACCGATGGACAAAGTGAAAGGACCATTCAAACACTCGAAGACATGCTTCGAGCCTGTATTATAGATTTTATAAAAGGATGGAAAAGACACTTACCATTGGTATAATTCTCCTACAATAATAGTTACCATGTCAGTATCAAGGCAGCACCATTCGAGGCACTTTATGGTCGAAAGTGCAGATCACCTCTTTGTTGGGCCAAAGTTAGAGATGTTCAACTTACAGGACCAGAAATAGTCTATGAAACCACTGAAAAGATAGTGCAAATTCGACAACGCTTGCAAGCTGCAAGAGATCGACAAAGAAGTTATGCCAATATAAGAAGGAAGCCTTTAGAATTTCAAGTTGGAGACTGTGTTATGTTAAAAATATCACCTCGTAAAGGAATCATCCGATTCGGAAAACGAGGAAAGCTTAACCCCTGGTACATTGGACCATTCAAAATCCTTGAACGGATTGGCCCACTGGTATACAAACTAGAACTTCCTGAAGAACTCAGTAATGTCCATAGTACTTTCCATGTTTCTAATCTAAATAAATGCCTATCTGACGAATCTCTCATCATTCTAATGAAAGGGCTTCGGCTCGATGACAAACTCAACTTTGTGGAAGAACCAATAAAGATCATGGATCGAGAAATTAAACAACTGAAACAAAATCGTATTCCTATAGTCAAAGTGTGATGGAACTCTAAAAGAGGACCAGAATTTATATGGGAACGCGAAGATCAAATTCGTGCCAAATATCCACATCTGTTTTCAAACACCACTCCGGCATCCAACTAAATCTCGGGACGAGATTTCTTTTAAGGGAGGGAGACTATAACAACCCGTAATTTTCATCAATGTAAATATCCATCTATTAAATTAGATGCAATGTAATATCCATCTATTATAAATATATCACCTTCTTAAAGGGAAATTTTTTGCTTTATCTCATTATGCAACGTAACTTGCATCTCTAAAGTAAACGAGCTCACGCAACCTCTATCAATGCCATCTATATCTATGTTTATATCATGTAAACATCCTAATATGTCAAGTCTATATCCTAATATCATTTTTACTAAGTACATTATCCATTTAACGTACTTTTCAAAACGTTATTTCAAAAACAAGCATTAAACATAAATGTTTACATTAAAACCCTAATTATATGTAATTTATACATATAAAATGAATGTGTAAGCCTTCAAACATATGTACAAGTGTATAATGCACCATATTTGAATCATATTTTCCTTCCAAGTCAATGTACAACTCATTTAAGATCAATGTACAAGTCAATAATGCCTAAAAACCTAATTAGGTTATTTAAGCACCTAAACCATGTTTAAACTTCCCACCTCTTTAACACAAGGTACAAGCACTTAATGCATGACTTCTAAACCCTAATCCTAATCTTAATCTATCCTAAACCCTAACCCTAACTAGAAATTAAAACCCTAAACCTTAACCTGAAATAAAATGAACCTGTCACCCTTTTCTTTCATTTTGACTCATTTTTAAAGCAACCAAGCACCTCAAGCACCTCTATGACATCACCAAGAAAGCAACCAAGTAGCTTACAAGAACCTCTATCACCTCCTTGTCTTCCTTTTCAGTCGTGGCCTCCAAACAACCATTCCACACTTTCATGGCTAGTTATAGCCTCCATTACTCATCCTACTAGCATACCTTACTCACCTCAGGTATCTAGGACACTTATCAAACCCTTAGATACCAAGAAAACGTAGGCACTAAGGGTCTTGAGCCTATAAATAGCCGAACTCCACATTCCTTTCAAATTACACCTCAAAAACTCATATACTCATCAATGGAGTCTTAACTCAGATCAAGGAAGTTCAAGAGAAGTCCCTAAACTCATAATAGAAGCCAAGAATCAAGAAAAAACAAAGCCTTAAAGCCGTTGCTAGGCGTACGAACTCGAAAACCTCATTTCGACCCATTTTAGCTAAGCCTAAGATCTTATTCCATAAGCTTATATTTTGTACAATAATGTTCATAATACTCTTAATATCATATATGAACTCTTGTTTGAAGCTTTGAATCCTTAAACCCATGTGTTTTTGGTAAAACCCCTAAAAACAACCCGTTTTGATTTTCTAGCTAACGAATCCTTTTTTCTAAACTTTTGTTACGTTAAAACATCTTATTTTAGCTTATAATAAGCTATAACCTGCAAATATCATTTGGAATCATAAAATAAGCTTGCATGGCTTTTTGGACTTGTTTTGCAAAAGTTTTCATGCATAGGGGTATATATCATAACTTTCATAAATTTATAACTAAAGAGGCTGAAAATGTCATTTTCCTAAAGTTACAACTATGAGGGGTTGTTTTGCCAAATTCTAAAGTTAAAGGTTTAAATTATATATACTTATATATAAAGGATTAAACTTGTAAAAGTTTATAAACCAAGGGTATATACTATCATTTTCGTATTTTTAAAAATATAAAATATAATATTTTTATACAAATTATAAAAGTTTATATCAATATTATAAGACTCGATTATGTTAAAACCCAACACATTTGTCATTATTAATCAACGATCGACGCATTTTCAATCAATTACGTTATATATTTAACGTAACTGATCATCGACTAGCTTTTGAAGAAACTTAAAATCTTATCATATCACATTACTAGGGAGCTTCATATAAGGGATTTCATTTGGGTATACGTTTTGACGAGTTTGTTGGATTTACGATTTAAAGTGTCCTGGCTCCTCAAACGTTTACTACATGACTTTTGAATTATGATGGCCCGAACAGTGATACAATATTTCCATAAATTGATAAATCAAAGACATACGTTAAACATCATGAAGTTTTGAAACATAAACTATCACACTAAGACTTGACATATTACCCCAGGTTGCATGACGAAGCCGTTACTTTTATTTCATATACTTTTGTCTTCAATCAGATTTCCCTGTACTGTTAAGGTGAGTTCATAGCCTCGCAATCAATCTTTTAAATGTTTCATAAACCTGCGAGGGGGATACATTCTATAGACCATGAATGCAAGTATTTTTTGTATGCTATCCTGATACATTATTGCCTAAGTCCCTACTTTTGTCATTAAGTCCCCACTATCATGAACCGTTAATTACTCGTCGGGGTAAGCGCGAATGTTGTGAATAGATCTATTTGGGATTGGACTCCCCGTTGGTGTACCTATACTATCGGTAACCAATAGCACACATTTGAATAACTTTGTGGGTGTTTGGCAAATACACCCGTTGGGGAAATTGATTGTGGTTATTGATTAACCTAAGAATTCGGTGTCATGAGCTTAGGGCAATAATACTATTTTTCATGATAATTGTATGTGTTGCAATTATTACAAACTATGGGTGTATAACAACGTAACCCAAACTGTTTACTATAAACCTATGAATTTCACTCAACCTTTGTGTTGACTTTTTAGCATGTTTATCTCAGGTAACTGAACATCTTATGGCACAGAGTGGTACGGACTTGAAGATGGCTAAACTGTTATCATTCAAACTTTATGTTTTCATGTAGATTTTGGGACCTCTATTTGTAAAAACTTTGATGAAATAATGAATGATAACTTATCTTTTAAAAACGTCTCTTTCGAGTCATTTTTTATGATTATGACTGTTGTACTATGAAATAATATCCCAGATTAGCTTCCGCTGCTATATGTCAAAAATGGGGGTGTTAAAAGGTACACATCGAGGTTTTGTCAATGTTGTGGGGAAATAGACTTCTGGACCATGGTCGGCTCGCATACCGATGTGGTAGTTATTAAAAGACCACAAGACTTGAAATTTGGCTATAATAATAGTTATGTAATAAACCAGAGCCGAAATAAGACCACTACCTCTTGCCGGCTCACAACCGATGTGGTAGTCGTTTAAAGAGTGGAGGTAATAATAATAAAAACTGTCGGCTGATAAAAGTTTACTGCCTCTTGCCGGTTCACAACCGATGTGACAGTCTTCAAAAGAAAGCCCATAGTAAGAATAATAATTCGAGACTGATAAAAGTTTGCTGCATCTAGTCGGTCCGCTGCCGATGTTGTAGCCTTCAAAAAGGTCAAGGATCATCGAGGTCAAAATAAGACTCATGGACCATGGTCGGCTCGTATACCGATGTTGCAGTTGTTTAAAGGACCAAGATTTAATAATGTTGCAATAATAATAATAAAGCCAAACTTCAACTCCGGGGTTATCTAAATAAAGCCTCCATCTCTGGACTCGTAGTTGAGTTGTTTCGGATGAAATAAAAAGGATAACCCCTAAATCATGCGAAATTAGAACCATAATGTGGACCTTATTCTCACCATATCGTCTCTTTAGGAAAGGATTTCAAACTAATTATGGTCTAAATCGGGTTTACTTTATATGAATAAGGACATAATTTATTTGTCACCAATAATAAAATTAAAATCGTTAGAGGACTTAGGAATAAGGGAGCGAAAAGTAGATATGTTTACACAATCAGCATTTATGAGTAGTGTTAGCATCTAATCTTATTTTTGACTGTGATTTCGTTTTAAGCTTGGTTTGAGGATTGTGAAAAGTCAAGGATGACGAACTCCCGTTCTTAAAGCCCGTTTTAAATAAATTTTATAAAAAAATTATCTTAATTTTTGAACTTTCTTAATAGACCTTTTCTATTCTTGTTTGATTGTGAGGGGTCATAAGTTAGGGGGGTTAAATTATTTATTTCCGGGCGTGTTTTATAAACATTGCGTGTGGGACCAGCAATGGCTTAGTGTGGGAGAATTTGATGTGCGCTAAAACACACGTTATTTATAACCCATAAAACACTATTAATTAGACTAAAAACATGAGTTATGCTTAATATTATTGTAAATATGTTTGGTTTGTGTTTTTATGTCTTGCAGGTAAACGGATTGAAAACGGAGCAAAAACGAGAATTATCCGTAGCGTAGTCATGCCCATTATTGTTAGATTAGTTTCCATGTTTAGCGAGTAGTTTTAGTATGCTTGTTAAGTGACCGTGGATAGTGAGTTAAGTGTGATTAAAAATAGACTTGTTGATTAATAATTTTCGGATTATTTAGATTTTTTATTTGAATATTTCGAAGGGCAAAAGCCGGAGAAATAATCAAACATAAAAACTAGTAATTAATACTTTTATAAGATATCATTTTCAAAATAGACCAACGTCGTGAGAAAATAATATTTTTTACGGGTGCTAATTCGTCATCATTTAAAATAATTGGTACCAAAATAAAGGCTTGTTTTCTATACAAACCAATGTTTTTGAGAAAACGGTTTTTAAATGGGTACCAATTCTTTATTATCTCTTTCTTACACACTTAATGATCTTTTCGCCTCACTTGACAAGCATATCCGCTTTAGTTATATCTTTTAGATTTTTTGGCTTAATTTTGTTAGTTTTTCGGCTTAATTTTGTTAGTTTAATTAAATTAGTATAATTTTTAGTATCTTTTATTTTAAAATTAGTTTTAATTCAAAACCAAAAAGCAAAAGATAATCAAGCATCAAACGACAAGCATAAACATAAATCTCAAATTCAATTATCGTTGGGATGTGACCTCGAAAGATTAGATTATTACTTTTCTTAAAGTGATTATCTATTCCAACGGGATACTTAATATTATATACATACGGTAGTACGTATTTCTACGATATCACCGGGTAACATGTGAAAACAGGTTTTGGGTAAAAACGGGTTACCTTCATCTAACAACATCGTATTCATCATGTGTTAATGATTCAAATTGCTTTTTGAATTAACAAGCCAAGGTTGCAAGCAAAACCAATGACTCAGCTGGTGATGGTACTACAACTGCATCGGTTCTTGCACGTGAAATCATCAAACTTGGTCTCTTGAGTGTCACATTTGGTGTTAACCCCGTGTCATTGAAGAAAGGTATTGACAAGACTGTACTTGGTTTGATCGAGGAAGTTGAGAAGAGAGCCAGGCCCATGAAAGGCTCTGATGATATCAGAGGTAACAATTTCTCCTTACATCTTAGATTCTCATCCAATATAAATTCTGTCATGTTCTAAACGGATTCTCCTTATCTTATTCAATCTATTGCTTCAATCTCTGCTGGAAATGATGATGTTATTGGAACCATGATTGCTGATGCTATCGACAAGGTTGGATCAGATGGTGTTCTCTCTATTGAGTCATCGTCTTCTTTTGAGACAACCGTCGATGTTGAAAAAGGAATGGAGGTTTGTACCGCATTAAATTTTTGACCCAATTTTTTCTTTTATATGTGATGGAATTAATGTTACTTGATGGGTTCATGATGTGGATCTGCAGATTGACAGAGGATACATCTCTCTACAATTTATGACCAACCTCGAGAAACTTTTGGTTGAATCTGAGAACGCTAGAGTGTTGATTACAAATCGAAAGATATCTTCAATAAAGGAGATAATTTCATTGTTTGAAAAAACAACTCAATTAAGAGCTCCTTTGCTGATATTGCTGAGGATGTCAATGGTGAGGCTTTTTCTCAAAATGGGGACGGGAACATCAACAAATTTCTTTTGTTGCTGCAAAACGCGCCCGACTCCACTTCCACCAACTCAGCCAACGCATTCCGCCATCCACAACATCGACCCCTGCCAGTTATCCCACAGCGGATACATTTGACACCTTATGTATCGAAATCATTAAGACAAATCGCAAAAAAATATTGTATTTTAAACCAATTTGAATTTTAGATACTTAAATTTGTTTCCTTTTAATTTAAGGTATCAAAGTTTATTTATGAGCAATGTAGAGTTTATTAAGTTTTTATGACTTTTCGAGAGATTTTTCTTGCTGGAATAGTTAACTAATATGATGCATCATTATTATTGAGCATTTAGAAGACACTTCAGTTAAAATTATAACAGATAACAACTTTCAAAAAGTAAAAAAAAAAATTCATTGCACATAAAATTATTTTTGATACCATAAATTAAGAAAATAAATAAATTAGATACTAAAAATTCAAATTGGTTTAAATTAAGATTTTTTTAAAAATTTAAAAGATAATAATCAAGTAGAGATCATAACCTAAGAGTAGGGGTGTGCACGGTTCGGTTTGGGTCGGTTTTTGGCAAAAACCGAAAGAAAACCGAAAAATTCGGTTTTTATAAAACCAATAACCGAAACCGCTCGGTTTTTGGCGGTTTGGTTTTTTTGGTTTTTTCGGTTTCAAACTGTTTATATTTGATTTTGGCTAATTTATATTAATAAACTTGTTTTACATAAAAAATTGGCTATTCTTTTTTTTTTTGTCAATACGAGCTTAATAATGTTTACCCAAATTTCTACAACTATACACATATAAATGAGACACACACAAATGCAAGTGAAAATATACCTAGTACGATCATTGTCATATATGTAACAATATATTCTTAGATAAGCACACGTACATGGAAACCGAATCGAAAATTTTTGGTTTTTGAAAAAGTAAAAACCGAACCATTGATTTCTAGTTTTGTTCGGTTATTGCGGTTCGGTTTTTTCGGTTTGGTTTTGGTTTTTCCGGCTCATCCCTACCTAAGAGCATAAGGTATGGTGACATACCAAAGCTCCTCATTTGGCCCCACCGGGTGCCACGTCATCTTCTCACTCCCATGTCAAAATACCCTTTCATTATAACATACCATCAACCTCCTGATTTTGGCCCCACCACTTACAATTTTATTTTATTTTCTATTTTTTCACACAAACTAAATTCATTTCATTCAAATTAAAATACAATACGATAATAAAAAATACAATACGAAACGATACGAGAACACAAGCTATTAGATTGTTTGGTAATTCTTGATGAGTTCTTCTATCTTATTTATGCTGGCAAGCACTTTTTCTCTAGCGGCCTCCAAGATGTTTGAGATACGCGTATCCGATTCCGAGCTCAAACGCAGAGTTTTCACACTGAAGGTTTTTAGTGGCTCGTCGAGAGGTAGTGACGCACCCTCGTTTCCTCTTCAACACGGTCTAGCTTCTGGAGCATATAACGAGCTATCTCACCCAACAAATTGTTAACCAACTAGTACTCCTTTTCTTGTTCAGTTCGTAGTCGACTAATGATAGCATCTCACACTTCATCTGGTTCGTTAGCCATAGTGTGTGTGTGAAAATGAATGATATTTGAAAGCGTTGTATAAGAAGTTGTTTGAGAAAATGAATGATGGTAAAGGGGTATTTATAACAGAAAAGTAGCTGTTAAAATTTAAAATTTGAATACAGATTTAAAATTACAACACTGAATTTAAAATTACAATACGGAATTCAAAATTACAATACAGAATTCAAAATACAGAATTTAAAACACAGCCGTCATAATTGTATTTTTCCCATAACCAAACATATTTAGTCTCAATTTGTTTTTTATTTTGGTTGCCTTTCCAAACATAGAAAGATGTATCTCGTAATCTTTATTAGATTCTTATTTCAAAAAAGTGTCGATCAAAGCATGACTCTCTTGTGAAATGTCATTACATTTCTCGTATGCTTTTCTCATATCGTCTTTAGCTTTGCTTTCATTGTCAAATTTCATGGCTAACTCCGCAACTGCATTCTGACGAGCTTTATCTTCGTCCATTAGTTTGTAAACCAAAGCTTAGATTTCATCGATGGTGTGTGGAAGTGAACAAGTCATATCAGATTTTTGTTTGGTAGAGAAGTGTGTGTTAAAATGTTAAAATGAAATGTTATTTATAGTGAAAAGTGGGTATAAGTTTAAAAAAATAATAAAATATTTTTTGTTTTAAAAAGTTTCCGTTGCTTAGTAAATGAAAAACAACGATTATATTTAAAAAGTTGTTTGTCTTTTTGTGGCTCTCTATCTCGGCGAAGAAATAAGTGGCGAAGAGTGGCGAGCTAGGACGGTGTGGTGGCGAAGGAGTAGCGAGCGTGATGTGTTGTTGTGTGGTTGTATTTATGTTTTAACTTTTGAATTTATATTTTGCCGACTTTACCAAAACAACACTTTAACGGGCAGTGTACCCGGTCAATGGGAGTTTCGTGGTAAGTAGGGTGTCAATCACTAAGAGCGAGAAACAATCTTTTAATTTATTAATACTTTGGTTATCTAAACTAAGGTAATTCTATTTTATGTTAAACCTATGCTAAACCTATATTAATCCTAAATCTAACAGATAAGGGGGTTTTTAGCCTGAGAGACTGACACGGGTTTTGTGGTGACTAAAATCAACTTAAGACACTAAAACACACGCAAGTAAATTAACAAAAGATAAAAGAGTGGTCTAGCCAAATATAAGAAAACTGTATTAACCATTATTAATCCAATTAGAACGTTGATTTATTTATTTAATGCAATGATTACTTATCTCGAGGCGACATATCATTCTTAAGACTTAGGCGGTAGTTCTTCCTAAGACCTAGATACGAAGATATCGATGTAATGTCACAATTAAACTTATCCGCATAAAGCCCCCACCATCCTTATTTGCTGATTATAATCGATCTTAGGGGATTTAAGCAATTGGTGATTTGTTAAACCCTAGCTTCTTGAGACTTTAACTACTTAGTGATTAAAGGCAATTCATACACTAGTAGTCACTAACCAAGTCTTCTAACAATTACTTGAGAACCGTTACACGTTGATCTCTACAGGCGTCACCTGCCGTAATGGTCAAGCTAAGCTTCACATTTAAAGGCAATAGAATCTTTGGTTATTTGTTTGTGAATCACCTTAATTGTCTAGATGTATAAATCACTATATGGAGGAGCCATTCGACATCTAGTATTACTTGATCCATATCACTTAGCTTGATTGATAGGGTGCATACAAAAGTATCGTAAACAAGTATAATCTGATAAAACATAAACAAGCAATACAACGTATAAATTAACACAAATCAAGCATAAACAACCATACACTTCAGATCTTCATAATAATGGCTAATACCCGAAGGTATTAGGCCTTCAATGTCTAATCAATACCAAAGTAATTAATTTAAGACAAGGTAAACAAATATCCGACGTTATACGGACGTGATACCATAAAAATTGAACAGTTTATACAAGATATCTCAAGGCAGATTTAACAGGTGTTTTCTATGGAATTTAATTACGTTGCAAGACCTCTTCTGCATCTCTATTCTTCTTCTAAAAATTAACTTTGTTGGTTTGGTATCGAAAATTTGTTAGCACACGTAAACCCGTTTTAAGGTTTTCTATTTATAAGGTCTGGAATATGGTCGATACGGCGTATTGACCTGAGGGTCAATATGGCGTATCGCGGGTGTTTATTGGAGTAGGGACACTGTTCGATATCTTTCTTGAATATGTTATTCAATAACTTGACCACGGCGTATAGACTCCTCTGGATAGGCATATTGATCCCTTGATCCTTTGTGTGGTATTTTGTGAAGTAAAGGCACAGATACGCCCGGACATTCTTTCTTATGAAATACGGCCTATGGGTGATAAGAACAGTTCAATATTCGAATGTAATTAGTTTAAGCTCCAGAATGCATGCCTTTTTGCTAATCTTTACCAAGTACTCCATAATTACTGCAATTCTCAAATACAAACGATTAAGTAACAATTCTTTGCAATGATTAAACTAAATGGGTTATTTACATGGGATAAATGATGCTATAAAAGTAACGTTATTTGATGTCATCAGAGCGCCACGTCAGAACGGCAAAGGGGTGAATATCACCATACCGTTTACTCTAATAATACCCAATTGACACCAAGAACAGTTGCGGTTTAGTGAATTAGGTTTTAGGAATATGGAATTCTTTGCGTTATACCCTCTAACAAATTATATTAGTTTCACAATAATAATTAGGGACCCTAATAATTAATTACTCCCTATAAAATTCTTTGCACACCGCCCGAACATTAAATTTCTTATTTACATTCAGTAATAAATTGTAATGCCTCGTAGCTAAACTTTAATCGTCAAATACTTATAAGCTACATATGATAAAACTTTAACGGACCAAGCCCTCATAACCAGGTTTGGGCCAAATACCTAATACCGTTTAATAATTTTAGATGATATCACAAATCAAGACTTAGATGAGATTCTAAAGAGAATCTAGAGAGAGAAAGAGAGTGGATGACACTTGTAGAGAGAGAAAGTAAAATAACATAAAATGGGAGTTGTGTATGGACGAAATCCGATTACTCTTCTGGATTTGGTCCTTGTTCCAAAGGTGTGGCAGTTTAGTGAGGAAGGGGCTGACTAGTCTGAGCAGATTAAAGAGTTGCATCGGCCGGTTCAAGAACGGATTATTTGGCATAATAAACAATACAAGGAACATGCGGATAAGCATTGTAAATAGGTTTTGTATCGGGAGGGTGATCTAGTTTGATTCATCTTCGTAAGGAGCATTTTCCAGCAGGGCGCTTTGGGAAGTTGAAACCGCGAGGAGATGGTCCTTTTTGTGTTCTTAAAAACATCAACGACAACGCGTACAAGATCAAGCTTCCTGGTCATTATAATGTTTCTTCCACTTTTAATGTTGCAGATTTGTCGCCATAGAAAGGAGATAGTGACGATGAGCCAGACTTGGAGTCGAGTCTTTTTCAAGAAGGGGAGGATGATGCAGATGCGGTCAACGAGCGAGTCAACGTGACAAATACGCTTGGCGCTTATTTTGCGGCAACAAATTTCTTTGGTAGATTTGGCTGAAATTCGTATGGTTACTTGGAAACGGCCCAACGGGGTCGTTTTGGGCCTTTCGGGGTCGTTTGGGGGCCTCAAAAGGGTATTTTTCTATTTATAGGCTTTATTTTGGACACAATCAATTATGTTTTGTATGAGATTTTGTTTCCTTTTTATTTAGAACTTATCCTCCTTTATAAGGATGATTTTAGGGTTGTCTCTGGCAGCTTTTGAGAAACCTACGAATTTATTAAATAAGAGAATTTCTCGTTTTGAGAATTTCAGATTAGTTCTTGTGTTTGTGTGGCTTGTTTTTATATTCGATCTGCATTATTTGGTATCAAGAGCCATTAGGTGATCATGGAAACACGTGGTAGAAAGAAATCTGTTGCAGAACCAGCACCTCTTGCTCGTGATCCTTGTGATGTAGAGACGATTGAAAGGCTGCAGCAGCGGATCCAAGAACTCGAGCTCCAACAATTACGGTCGGACTCACCGACAGAAGAGGCGGAAGCTGAGCCCAACGTCTAGGATGATGAGTCAGTGAACGTCAATCCTTTTGGCGGAGAAAAACCTAGGTATGTTAACTATTAAAAGATTTAAGAAATTTGAGTTAATGGTTCTAGCTTATAAGACAGGTATAGAGTCTGTGGAAGAAAAACTTGAAGTTTACAAAGCAAATGAGTTTATTTATTTACAAGATATTAAGGGCTTAAAATTTGAAATTTACATAAGAGAAATAACTATTAGAGAGCTTAGGAAAAAGCTTGACATAGTTCAAAAAGAAAAAAATGGCATTCAACTTAATGTAGATAAATTTAAACATGCATCTAAAAGTTTAAACAAGCTCATAGTGTTGTCCCAGGAGTAGAATACCTCTTGTTGGATCCCACTTCAATAGATCGAATGCCTTAAGCTTGTTTAAGGTTTAGTTATATTAGATAAATCTAACACAACTATAGTAGAAACTTTGTTAAGTATATTAAAGATTATGCGGAATCTAATCTTTAATATTAGAAGAGTTCTTAATGAAACAGTAACACAAGACAATATAATTCAACAATAAAAGCTCCAATATTATTATTACAAATAATACGAATACTCTTCTAGTATTAGGGTTACAAAACATTAAAGCTATGAATAACACTTATCAAATCGTAAAACAACATATTAAACTCTATACCCTAGGACCTCCTTTTATACACCAAGGAGTCCTAGTCGATTTACAATATATTCCTAAAACTTAGAATATTCTCTATGATCTATTCTATAAATAACTAATACTTATCACGTAAGTAATCTTGATCTCCAATCAATCTTTATCTTTTCTTCTGTCTTTATCCATTCTCTTCTGACAGTAGAAACTCTTTCAGCAGTCTTAATCTTTGAGTAGTTGTAACTTTTGTACTAGCAGCATTAACTTATAACATCAGCAGTAGTAACTTATACACCAACAACATTAACTGAATACAAGCAGTAGTAACTACTTAAAATATTTTCTTCATCTTCACCAGCAGTGTACTATACTTACATTGCAGTACTATCTTTATACTAGCCAGTACTAATATATACTAACAATAGTATTGTATATAGCATAACTACTATTAGCATATTTTTCTTTAAAGTTTTATGAACAAAACACTAACTTTAGCTTTAGGCAGCAGTAAATAATCCTTAGCAGCAAGTAACTTCAAAAAGGATATTAATCTAACAATCCTCCACCCCCCCTCCCCACCCCACACCCCCCCCTCGATATTTATGTCCAAAATCATCCAGTTTCTTATTAAAAAGCTTCTTATCAAGGAGGATGCTTCCAAACCTTCATTGATTCTTGAACTATTTTGTGAGAGTTTTTAAGAAGCTGATATGCACATTTCACTTAAATGATCACCATTGTAGCTTCTTGTTTAAATATCAGTAATTTTAGGTGCTGTGAGAGGATATCTCTTTTATAACCAACATTTAATGTGACATTTTGCTTCCTCAATGAAGTACTCAATGGAATCATATAGCTTCCAATCACCAATACTATGTAGTCTGATTGATTTTTCCATACATTATCCTTTACATGTGGTTCAAACATTGTCTTCGATTCTCCATATAAAACTAATATCAAATCATCAATAGTCTTGTTGATTCCTATACTTAGATTTTGCCTAACTTATACAAAAAGTTTCCAAGTCTTCTTTGTCAAAAACTTTTTAAGCATATGACTGAATACACTAAGTACATCTTTGAACTTTCCATCAGCCCTGATTATCTGGATTAAGCTTTTCTTCCCCTCCTTTTATGGAATCTTATAGTCAAACAATGCTTGGAGATTAACAACAAAGGAATAGCATCATGTGCAACTCTTCTTTCATTGGAATGACTTCCATTAGACTTTTACATTTTGCTGTTTCTTTGTCATACATCCATCTTTTGCTTCTTTAATACTCTCTTGTTCTAACTCTTCTCTTGCTCTCTTTGAACTTACCTTCACCAGTCTGTTCTGAAGATCAAATGTATTCAACCCATATTGAAAGTCTATCAAACATCTTCTAAATAGAATCAATAGATTTGTTCTTCATAGTCTTTGGGTATTTTTTCCTTCCTTATTCTCCAAGTAAAGTACCACTGATTTTTCGTTGTTGAGGCTTGGGTTTGGTGGTTTGTTCCTTTTTCTATTCTTGTCTTTGTGCTGCAAAGTGCTTTCTTCTTTTCTTAAGAGTTGTACAGATTATGTTAGCTTTTCTGCATCAGATGACTCTTCTTGCTCTAGTGCTTGAATGTCTTTGAGCCTATTCACAATCAGCCTCAATTTTGCTGAATATAATCCCATTTTTCAGTCAAGGCAAACATTGGTCTTGTTCTTTTTAGCTTTCTCTCTTGCAAGTTCTGACTTCCATCAATTTAAATTCAGCTTTTAACTTTGAGCAATTTCTTCATCAAGCCTGATTTAGTTTCTTCTTCATAGGCCTTCTCGGTTCTATCATTTTCCTTGATTTGTCTTATGAACATTTTGTCTAGTGATGGTTGTTGTGAAGAAATGATTGTTGTTGTTGTCTTGGCTTCTTGAAAAAACATTCCTTTCCTTGGTGTTGGATTGTAGCAGTTGTTTTTTGTTGCAGCATATTCTTTGTTGAGCAATGTCTAGTCTAACTGGTACACTTGGCTCTTTTATAACATCTCCTGTTTCATGAACTTTTGACTTTTCAATGTGCAAGTGCTTGAGTCATCATGTAACTTCTTCAACACTTAAATTCAATCTATAGCAGCAACTACTTGTTCTGCCAACTCCTCTTCTCAGTCAGAGTTTCCACATCAACATCTTCTCTGCATCAGCATCAATTTGATCATTAACCAAGGTAATGTCTTCATCATCATCAATATCAGTAATCCTCCTCCCCTGTTTGGATGCATACTCACCCAAACTTTCTTCATCTCTGGAGGATTCTACCCTAGCACTTAAACTAACCTTGTATAATCTTTTAAGCTTATGAGTTCTTGACTTATTCTTTTTTTCAAGATTCTTGACCCTCCTTTTCAAACTTGTAATCTCATTAGCTTGAGTGGTCTTTGTAGTCTCTAAATTAAGAACTCTTGATTGTAAAGTTGTACATTATGCCATCAATTCCTGAAGTTTCAGACTATCTTCACCACTTTGAAGTGTGTTACCTCTGGCGAGCAGTGGATCATTAGAAAGTTTAGATACATTCTCAGACCTAGTTTGAGCAATTGTATCCCCCATGGTTTCTTAACGCCTGGGACCACAACTTGAACTAGTTCCTGGGGAACTTGGTTCATTAGGTGTTTCCTTAGATTAGATCTTATTGATGTTACCATTGTCCTGCTCTGCTTCTAAGCTAGAAGCAGTAATGGCAGCCCTCACCAAACTGTCATCCATCTCCTCATTGACAGCCTCTGGTACACATAAATCCTCTTGTATTTTGACATCCCTTGCAGTTACTTATCCAAAAAGACTTGTACAAACCTTGGATACATCAAAAATTTGCCCACATTATCCAAATTCTTCACCATACTTTCAAAAATATATTTTGAAAAGTTAAACTTCTGGTTTGTAGCTAAACAGATAATTGCAGAAGTCATAGTGCTACTAAACTTATTCCATGCAGTAGTCTTAGAACTTAGGCATTGTAGAATAATATGAATAAGGAATTTCCATTATAGGGAAAAGAATGCCTTATAAAAAGTAAGCTTCTGTGAAATTTTCTCATACCCCATTAATGTAAGTTGTTCAAAGATGGTAGCATTAGGTAGAAAATCAACACCTTCAGCATCTTCTAGTTGAAGATTTCTTCTTACAATCGACTCAGTAATGATGATCTTTTTTCCATCCGCTAGGGCTTGTAACTGTACTTCCCCATTAACAGTTTTCGCCTTGACAGTAGCCCAAAATTGTTCGATGCACGAAGTATATATTGTAGGATTGATCGTTAGTACATACTTTATAGTGTGTGCATTAATAAAATCCACAATCTTCTCAACGCTCACAATTCCACGGTTTAGGCACCACACACACGCGACCATGTTATGAGTATCACCAAACTTTAGGGTCGTCATTGTGTTGGGTTTTGATGATGAATGATAAAATTAAGTTAGGGTTTATGAATAGAGAGTAAACAAAAGTATGAAATCGATCAAATGAGTGATTGAAACCCTTAATCGAAGTATTTATGAAAATACCCTCAACAACATTAACCATCACCAGTAGTACTAAGTTTATGCCTAACAACATTAACTTCCACCAGCAGTAGTAAGTAACCCAGCAATAGTAAATCAGTAGTAAGTTATGCCTAGCAGCATTAACTTACAACCATCAATAGTAAGTTATGACTAGTAGCATTAACTTTGAGTCACCAGCATTAACTCTAATTCCATTCCAAACAGCATATCCATTAAAAATAAATGTCATCTCTTTCTATTTTTAACTTACTTTTTCTCTCAATTATTTTTCTTACTTGTACACTCTGTCTGTTTTTATATCACACAACTCTCTTTCTGTTTTTATGCTCACTTTTTCTCTCAATTCTTTTTCTTACTAAAACACTCTGTCTGTTTTTATTCCATACATCTCTCTTTCTGTTTTTATTCTCACTAACTCTCTCAATTCTTTTACTCACCAAAACTCTCTGTCTATTTTCTCTAATAACCAGCTTTTCCATTATCAATCTAACACTTTTCTTTGCTTTTTCTACAAAATGTTAGTCCAAAAACCAAGAAAACACAAGCCATAACTATTTTCACTATTATCACAGTATTAATTATACCTAACAATATTAAGTATAACTAACAGTATTAACTCAGCATTATTAAGTATAACCAGCAGCACTAATGATACATAGCAGCAGAAAGTTTTAATGACATGAACAACAGTACTAATTCATACAAAACTCTACAAAAACATAAAGAGATAAAAGATTAAGGATTTAGCATTCCAAAACTAGCAATCAAATTAAAACTACTTAATCAATACTTTTGTAAGTAAATCACAACATTCTGTCAGTTATGGATTTTAGACCATTGAATTAACTTCTTTCATTGCAATCCTAATAAAATGATGTTATATCTCTATATGCTTTGTTTTTTTATATAAAAACAGATTTTTTAATTTGCAAATTAGAACTGTTATTGTCAATAAAGATCTTGGTATGCATAAAATTATACCCATAATCAAGTAGTTGATTCTGAATCCAAAGCACTTGTCCACAACTTGAAGCAGCCACATATTCATCTGTTCCTGTTGTGGTAATTTGCCAGCAAATTCTGTTTCTTGCACAGCCATAGAGACGAGCGCGCGAGACTTCCAAGGTTGTAGACATCCTATCCAAGCTTGCTCCAACATAATCACTATCAGTGTATGCTACCAAATCAAAAGGAGAATCTTTTGAATACCAAAGGCCTAATTTTGGTTGACCTTTTAAGTACCTAAAAATCCTTTTCACAGCATGAAATGGTAAAAAAAAAAAAAAACATTTTTTTTTTTTGGATTGACTTGGTATCTAGCATAAGAACACACTACAAACATGATGTCAGGTCTTGAAGATGTAAGATACATCAATGAACCAATCATTGACCTATACATCTGAACATCTACATCTTTACCATCTTCATCCTTAAGTAAAGGCTTTTGAGTTTCTATTGGTGTGCTAGAAGTCTTGACTACTGTAAACCCAAATTTCTTAAGAATGTCACCAACATATTTATCTTGACTAATAAATATGCCATATTTCTCATGCATCAACTTTTCAAATGCATTGCATAGCCGTTGGGAATTATATTGATTTGATGATACAAAACAATGATACAAAACAATGAAACAAGAATGAAATAAAAGGATCAAAGTCGACATTATGGAATTCTACAAGATGTAGGAGTACATGAAGATTTTAGAATATTTGGTCAAAGATATGAAGATAAAGATTAGGAAGATTTAGTTTCCTAATACAATTAGTTTTCCTTGTAAGTCTAGATTGGACTATATATATAAAGAGATCCCTAGACATTGTTTTATGTATCCAAAAAATGTGTGTGTGTGCGCCTGGTACAATGTAAATGCCTAATGGTTTTGGTGTAGCCTCAAGGTCTTTGACCCTATTACAGGTAGGTAACCGTTCTACTATTGATCAAAGAGAATTGGGGCTTGCATGTATGAAAAACCTTGTTTAAATAATATTGTTCTTATGTTTATTCCGCTATACATATTCTATGAACTTTGTTATTATTTATCCTAGATTTGATCTAAACAATCTAGAGCTTAAACGATCCAGAATCTATCAGGTTGTATAGGTTCTATCAGGTGGTATCAGACCCTCGTGGCATGATATCTAGGATCTCAAGGTTTTTACAAGAAAAGGGGGTTGAGTTTATGTTTTTCGGTAATCATGGTCAAATTCGGTTCTATTAGGGTTTATATCAAACCCTAATTCAGTGAAAACAGAAAAATAGGGTTTTTAGTAATTTTGTAAAACATAAAGTTAAAAAAGGGTTACGTCTATTGTATTGCTGAATAGATTCATTGTTCTCACATGTTTTATATAGGCGTAATTAACTATGATGTTTTATTACTAAAATTGTTCAAAGCTGCTCATTGTGAATAATTGTTGAACGACACCCTAAAAGGTATGATAGAATCAACGACAACACTAGGATCCACAAGGGAAACGAAGAAGAGGTTTGTTTCAAGATTCGTGAAGATTAGTTCGTGACAACAGACACGTATTCATACAGTTAATATCAAGAAAACCCTACTCGAGCTACACTTGATCCGCTCCAAGAAAAGACGTGTCCCTTTTCCATAAGGATTGCAAGTTCGAACAGCCAACTGATGAAATCACAAAACCCTTATCAAGATCTAGTTGAGCAAGCTGTCCAAGAGGAAGAAACAACCATGTACGAGATTTGTGTCAAGCAGATACATTCAAGATAAAATAGATGCCAAGGTACACACTTTGCTAAGATACTTAGGAGATGATAAGTAAAAACGATGTTGCTTTCCGTGCTCTTTATAACAAAAAAAAGTGACAAAGGTTCAACATTTGGTGGTTGC
>BQNB010001771.1:3970-31470 GCA_026074375.1 Tanacetum coccineum | reverse complement strand
CAGTTTTAATGGTACATTTTCCTATGATTTCCCCTCCTTTGGGGTTCCCTCCAAAAGCAACATACCCTCCATCTATTTCTTCATAGTTGGTAAGATAGGACAAGTTCCCTGTCATGTGCTTTGAGCATCCACTATCAATCACTCCTTTATCCTGTAAATCCATTTGTGGATTTCCCTACACATTGGATAAGAAAATTAGTTTCTTTTAGAGACCCAAGACATAACTGACTTGGATCTGCCTTGTGCATCAATATAATCAAACTTCTTTAGGGTGATTGATGCACTGTTGTGTTTAGAAACATGGTCTAAAACTTTAGTCTTTGGTTTCCAAACCTAACAAGCTGAGGCCTTAACAGCATTAACTACTACTTTTGGCCTAGCATCATTAACTACTGCTTTTGGCCTAGCAGCATTAACATTTTTATCCTTAACAGTATTAACCCTCTATTTAAAAATACTATTTTTAAATGCTGTATTCTTATGAATGGGCCTCTTAACAGTTGAATGTGCTGTTTTAGAAAGATATGACATTGGTCTACCAACATTCACTGTTGTTTTTGAGTGAGCAATATTAACTTGTCTAGCAGTATTAACTGATACTGCCGTTTTCGAAATATTTTGTCTAGCAGTATTAATAGATAATAAGCCAGACTTCATTACTACTGCTCTTGGAACTATGTTCTTTTTAGGGCAGGGGTGAGTCTTTTTGGCAAAATTCTAATGATTCACCCTTTTAGTATTGTTCCAAACAGGTTTTACCACCCTTTGATAATTACAATCAACCTGCTAGTGATCAAAACTTCCACATACATAACAAGCTTTGTTAAACATCTCAAAATTACTTTTTAGTCTCCGAGACATCATATTATTCCAGTTTCTTTGATTGCCTTTAGGAATGTGAGTGTTTTGCCTATTGTGCTCAACTTGTTTAGATGTTTTCCTATGAGTTTTGTTTGTTTGTTTAGCTTTGATAAAGTCTATCTTAACAAAACTAGGCTTAGCTATTTTCTTTTCAATCTTAGCTTGAGACACATTTTTTTCCTTACTATCTGAAACCTAATCATCAATAATTGGAGCACCATTATTCTTCCTAACTGCTTTAGGCTTTGCTTCACTAGCCTTAGCTTCACTGTTCTCAACTACATGCTTAATAACTACTGGCTCATTTGTAAACTCTTCTAAACCAGTAAATAACAAGATAGGTTTTGGATGCATGAAATTTCCTGTTAGGGGATGTGGAACTGCATTATAGCCTAAACCTTTCTTGCAATTGTCTATAACCTGACTCTCTATAATCTTGTTTAAGCTTTTAGATGCATTTTCAAATTTGTCTACATTAAACTGAATGCCATCTTTTTCCTTTTGAACTATTTCTAGCTTCTTCCTAAGCTCCCCAATAGTTATCTCTCCTACTTGAATATCCCATTTTAAGCCGTTAATCTTTTCTACATAAACAGACTTATTCTTTTTATAAAATTCAAGTCTTTCTTCTACAGACTGTAAACCTGTCTTATAAGCTACAACCATTAACTCAGATTTCTCAAATCTTTTCAATAGTTGTTCATATTGAGATTTAAGCACTTCAACAGTTTCAAGACAAGATTTTGAGCAAGTAGAATCATTAGATACCTCAGAATCAGAACTTGAAGATGAGTAGGCCATGAGTGCATAATTTGTTGGTCCTTCCTCTGCATGATCACTCCAGTCATAACCACCAAGACCATCACATGAGATCAAAGCATTGGAAGTAGTTGTCTCCACTGGCACACTTCTTCTTGAGCTTTCCCTGTTCCTGTTGTCTTGGTTTCTTGGAACTCTGCACTCTCTGGCAAAATGTCCCCTCTTGTGGCAGTTGTAGCACTCCACCTTGGACTTATCAAACCCAATGGTCTCATTACCATTAATAGTCACCTTCCTTCTAGTGTTCTTCAAGAACCTTCTTGCCCTCATAGTCAACATGGCCATCTGCCATCTCAAATCCATCTCTTCCAAGTCATCTGGATGGAGTTGTTGTAAGTCCTCATTTGCAAGTTGAGGACTACTTGGTTGACTAGCAAAGAATGCACAGATCACAACATCACTCAAGTTATCAACATTTATTGGATTAGCAACATTAGCTTGAGTGCTGGCAGCAGAAACTCCATGAGCAGTATTAGCTGCTTCATTAGTGCTGCAAGAGTTGTTAGAGGACACAAAAGCCATGTTTTGTGTGCTTGTACTAGAGCTTAATGTCTCTTTGACTTCTGGTTCATACACTTTGATATTGTTGTAGAGACCATCCATGCTCATTGTCTCTAATTCAGGCTTGTTCCTCCACACAACAACATGTGTGTTCCATTCTGGTGACAAACTTCTTAACAGCTTCTGGTTTACATCTTCTTGTAAAAGTGTTTCACCCAAAATCTCTAGCTTACTCACAAGCTTTTGTAGCCTATCAAAAGTTTGATCAAGGGTTTCTAAGCTGGGAGCCGTGAAGTTTTCATACTGCTGTTTCAAGAGATTTCTTTGAGTTTTCTTTGTAGCAGCATTCCCAGCAAACCACTTTTCAATAGCTTCCAGCAGTAACTTAGCATCCTTAATGGAGTTAAACTTTAACTGATGTTCATTAGATATTCCCATTATCAAGGTGCTTCTGGCCTTCACTTCTAACCTCTTCTGAGCCTTTTCTTCAGCAGTTGCAGGAGGTATTACTTTCTTAACACCTTCCACAACTGTTGTTTTTATTGCAGTATTTTCATTCTCTATGACCTCCCATAGAGCATAGTCAATCATCTCGATGTACTATTCTATTCTCATCCTTCATAACTCAAACTCACCAGGTTTGAGCATTAGAACCTTTGATGCAGCCACCATATGTGCAGATTCTGAATCCATGTCTTCTAGCAAAGAGATCTTGTGTATTCAAACAGGTTCTTCTTATTTAAAGCTTCTCAACAAGCTCTGATACCACTTGTTGTCCCAGGAGTAGAATACCTCTTATTGGATCCCACTTCAATAGATCAAATTCTTTAAGCTTGTTTAAGGTTAAGTTATATTAGATAAATCTAACACAACTATAGTAGAAACTTTGTTAAGTGTATTAAAGATTGTGCGGAATCTAATCTTTAATATTAGAAGAATTCTTAATGAAACAATAACACAAGACAATATAATTCAACAATAAAAGCTCCAATATTATTATTACACATAATACGAATACAATCCTAGTATTAGGGTTACAAAACCTTGAAGCTATGAACTATACGACTTTGTATATTTTTCTAGATTTTAGATAGTAAACTCTATGCCATAATTAAATCTCTATACCCTAGGACCTCTTTTTTCACAAAGGAGTCCTAGCTCTGATTACCAATTTATTCTAAAAACATTGAATAATTCTTTCTATGATTTATTTATAATTAACTTTATTATTCATCATCATAAATATCTTGATCATCAATCTATCTTTTTATCATTTCTTCTATCTTTATCATTCTCTATTTTGAATAGTTACTCTTTCAGCAGTCTTATCTTTGAGCAGTTGTCACTTTGTACTTGTCTCGAGAATCATATTTATTAATAATTCGTAATTTTAAATACATTTAATTATTATCATTTATCACTATATTACATTATTTTATTAACTTATATACATCAGCAGTTGTAATTATTTACACCGCTCAGCACATTAATGAGTACTTGAGTAGTAACTACTTTGATATTATTTTCTTCATCTTCACCTAAAGCAGTACTAACTGTTCCTAACACTCTAGCACTACATAAAAAAATCTTATATTTGTAAAACTTTTTATTAAGGTCAGTACCTAATATATACTAAATTAGTAAACTGTGAACTTGCAAGTACTAAACTTCTATACTAGCAACATAAGTTTTAGCATATTTTTCGTTTAAGTTAATGAACAGCCAACTAACTTTAGCTTAGCAACTTAGTAACACAAATCTTAGCAGCAATAACTTTCAAGGAATGCTATTAATCTTAATCAATCTCCCCTAAACTTAGAATTTATCTCCAAAATTCATCATGTTTTCTTCATTATAAGCTTCAATATTCAACCGGAGGACTGCCTTCCACCCCCCTAAACATTCATGATTCTTGAGCTATTTTGTTGAGAAGTTTATGAATACTGATATGCCATTTTACTTAAAATGATCAAATTGAAGACTTCTTGTTTAGCATATTCAGTAATTATAGGTTTTGTGAGAGGATGTCTCTTTTCTACCAAACGTATGAATGTGCACATTTTGCCTTCCTCAATGATGTACTCCACATGATATCATATAGCTTTCCATAGTTTAGCTTTGTTGAGCGTGCGTGATTGATTTTTATTTACATTATCCTTCTACATGTTGGTTCAATACATTATCTTCACAATATCCATATAAAATCTAAATACGCCATATCCTCCATCTTGGTTTATGATCTTTACTTAGCTTTTACCATACTTATATACAAAGTTTTCCAAGTCTTTTCTGTCAAACGTTAAGATATGACTGAACACTAAGTACATCTCTTAAACTTTCATCGGCCCTGATTATCTGGATAATAGACTTTTCTTCCCCTCTTTATGACTTTCAGTCAACAAATGCTATGGAGGACTTAAAGCCAAGGAATAGCATCAATTGTCAAACTCTTCTTCTCATCTTGTATGTACTTCCATTAGACCCTTTTATTTTTAAGCTCGGCTTATTTCTTGTCAATTATCCATCTTTTTGCTTCTTTGAACTTCTCTTGTTCTAGATCTTCTCCTTCTCTTTTTGAACTGACCTTCACCCAGGTTGTTCTGAAATCAACCACAATGTATCCACCCTTGTGGAAAGCTCTGTCAAAACATATTCTGAATAGAATCAAAAGATTTTATTCTTCAAGTCTTGGAGCTTATTTCCTTCGCAATATTCTTTAGGTTAGTACTCATGATTTTCTTTGTTGAGCTTGGGTTGGTGGTTTGTTCCTCTTTTGTTTCTTGCTCTTTTTGCTGCAATGTGTCTTTTTTTTTCTACAAGAGTTGTACAATTAATGTAGCTTTTTACGTATTAGAGAAGAAAATCTTCTTGCTCTTGTGCTTGCAGTCTTGAGCACAATTTCATGATCAAGCCTCAATCTTAGCTTGAATATTATCATTCTTCATTCAAGGACATTGGCTTCTTTGTTTATACTTTTTCAAACTTTTCTCTCTTGTAGTCTTACTTTCCTCATAAAATTCTGCTTGTACTTGTAAAGCAACTTATATTTTCAGGTGTCTATCATTTTCCCTTTGTCTTTGTACTGAACATTTAACTGTGGATGGTTGTTGTGGGAGAGAAATTGTTGTTGTTGTTGTACCTGGCTCTTGAAAATATCAAATTCCTTACCTTGGAGTGGGAATTTGTAGCAGTTGTTTTTGTAGCAGCACTATCCTTTGTTGAAGCTGTGACCTAGTACTAACATGGTTCACTTGGCTCTTTTAGATAGACATCTCTTTTTCCTGAACTTTTTACTCTTATCAGAAAGCTGCAAGGTGCTTGAGTCGAAAGTACACACTTCATCAAACACTTAAAGTCATTATGGAGCATAGCAACTACTGTTTATGCAAAACACCTCATCATCAAGTCAAAGTATTCCACATTTAAAACATCTTTGCTGCATCAGCATCAATTTGATCAATTATCAAGGTAATGTCTTATCATCGCATCAATATCAGTAATCCTCCCACCCACTGTTTGATGCATCTACACCTAAAACTTTCTTCATCTCTAATAGGATTCTACCTAGCACGACGTTAAACTAACCTTGTATATCTTATTTAGCTTATGGAGTTACTTGTACTTATCTTCTTTTTAGCTTCTTGACCTCTCTTTTCAAACTTGCAATTCTCATTAGCCTGAATGGTCTTTGTAGTACTCCAATTTAGAAACTATTGATTGTAAAGTTGAGCTCTAATGCCATTCAATTCTTGTAAGTTTTAGACATATTCCTCTACACTTTTTGAAGTATGTTACTCTCTTTGCGATTGCTGTAAGATCATTTGGAAAGTTTAGATACATTTCTAGACCTAGTATGAGCATAAAGCGCAATTTATATCCTCCATGGGTTTACTTGAACGCATTAGGTCCACCAACTGAACTAGTTCTCGGGGAGGATAGACTTGGTTCTCACTTAGGTTTTTCAATGGATTAGGTCTGATTGATGGTTCCAGTGGCCTGCTTGCTTTTAGCTTGAAAGCTATAATGACGCCCTCACCATACTGTCTTCCCATCTCACTCTATGGACAGCCGACATTGCTTCATTGAGGTGTTCAGAGACCATTAGGCATGAGGTACCTTTTGTGTCCTTTTCTATTTGACCTCCTAGGTTTTTGAGTCTATTTTGGGTAGTTTGAGATGATGATGGTTAAATAATGGTGGGGCGTGATGGGGATAAGTTGGCAGTGCACTGTGCACCTTTAAGCCCATTTCTTATTGATTGTGTTGACACACCATTGTTGGCTATAAGGGGTGTGGACATCCTACCATAAAAAAATCCTTTACCTATCCTTTTCATATTCCTAAATATCTTCTTAGTGTGAGAGGGTGTAACATAAATCCTCTTGTGACTTGACATCCCTTCTAGTTGCTTATCCAAAAAGACTTGTATAAACCTTGGATACATCAAAGATTTGCCCACATTATCCAAGTTCTTCACCATACTTTCAAAAATATATTTTGAAAAATTAAACTTCTGGTTTGTAGCTAAACAGATAATTGCAGAAGCCATAGTGCTACTAAACTCATTCCCTGCAGTAGTCTTAAAACTTAGGCATTGTAGAATAGTATGAATAAGGAATTTCCATTGTAGGGAAAAGAATGCCTTATAGAAAGTAAGCTTTTGTGAAAGTTTCTCATACCCTATTAGTGTAAGTTGTTCAAAGATAGTAGCATTGGGTAGACAATCAACTCCTTCAGCATCTTCTAGTTGAAGATCTCTTCTTACAATCAATTCAGTAATGATGATCTTCTTTCCATCTACTAGGGCTTGTAACTGTACTTCCCCATTGATAGTTTTCGCCTTGACAGTAGCCCAGAATTGTTTAATACATGAAGTATATATTGTAGGATTGATCGTTAGTGCATACTTTATAGTGTCTGCATTAAGAAAATCCACAATCTGCTTAAACCCTTCACTTTCAGCGGGTTTAGCTAAAAATGCGACCATGTTATGAGTATCAACAAACTTTAGAGTCGTCATTGTGTTGGGGTTTGATGATGAATGATGAAATTAAGTTAGGGTGTATGAATAGAGTGTAAACAAAAGTATGAAATCGATCAAATGAATGATTGAAACCCTTAATCGAAGTATTTATGAAAATACTCTCAACAGCATTATGCATCACCAACAGTAGTAAGTTTATGCCTAACAACATTAACTTCCACCAGCAGTAGTTAGTAACCCAGCAGTAGTAACTTAGTAGTAAGTTATGCCTAGCAGCATTAACTTACAACCAGCAGAAGTAAGTTATGCCTAGCATCATTAACTTTGAGTCACCAACATTAAACCCAATTCCATTCCAAACAGCATATCCATTAAAAATAAATGTCCTCTCTTTCTATTTTAACTCACTTTTTCTCTCAATTCTTTTTCTTACTTGTACACTTTGTCTGTTTTTATATCACACAACTCTCTTTCCGTTTTTATGCTCACTAATTCTCTCAATTCTTTTTACACACTAAAATCACGCTGTCTATTTTTATTTCACATAGCTCTCTTTCGGTTTTTGACTCATAAATTCTCTCAATTCTTTTACTCACCAAATCACTCTGTCTGTTTTTATTCCACATAATCTACCACTTTTCTTTGCTGTTCCTATAAAATGTTAGTCCAAAAACCAAGAAAACACAATCCATAGCAACTTTCACAGTATTAATTATACCTAGCACTATTAAGTATAACTAACAACATTAACTCAGCAGTATTAAGTATAACCAGTAGCACTAATTATACTTAGAAACAAAAACTTTTAATGACATGAATAACAATACTAATTCATACAAAACTTAACAAAAACATATAGAGATAAAAGATTTTAAGGATTTAGCATTCCAATACTAGCAATCAAATATTGAAACCTACTTACATCAAAAGATTTTGTAAGTAAATCTGCAACATTCTTGTCAGTATGGATTTTGACTGAATCAACTTATTTTCATTGCAATCCTTAATAAAATGATGTCTAATCTCTATATGCTTTGTTTTTGAATGAAAAACAAGATTTTTAATTATGCAAATAGTACTGTTATTGTCAATAAAGATCTTGGTATGCATAAAATTGTACCCATAATCAAGTAGTTGATTTTGAATCCAAAGCACTTGTCCATAACAACTTGAAGCAACCACATATTCAGCTTCTGCTATAGAATTTGTAACCACCGTATGTTTCTTTCATTGCCATGATATTAATCTACTTCCAAGGAATTGGCAACCTCCTGTTGTAGACTTCCTATCCATGCTTGCTCTAGCATAATCACCATCAGTGTATGCTACCAAATCAAAAGGAGAATCTTTTGGATACTAAAGGCCTAATTTTGGTTGACCTTTTAAGTACCTAAAAATCCTTTTCACAGCATGAAGATGTGAAACTTTTAGATTGACTTGGTATCTAGCACAGGCACATACCGCAAACATGATGTCAGGTCTTGAAGATGTAAGATACATCAATGAACCAATCATTTACCTATATATGTGAACATCCACTTCTTCACCATCTACATCCTTGAGCAAAGGCTTTTGAGTTTCTATTGGTGTGCTAGCAGTCTTGACTTCTATAAACCTAAATTTCTTTAGAAGGTCACCAACATATTTATCTTGACTAATAAATATGCCATCATTCTTCTGCTACACTTGTAATCCCAAAAAGAATGTAAGTTCTCACTAAGAACACATCTGTAAATTTCTCTAGCTCAACTTCCTCAAATGCATTGCACAGCTCCTTCTTTGTTGAACCAAAGATGATATCCTCTACATACACTTGGACCAGCAAAATATCACCTTTGTACCTTTTAATGAATAAGGTTTTGTTAATTTTCCCTCTTTGAAACTCATTGTTCAACAAATAAGTTGACAAGGTTTCATACCAAGCTCTAGGAGCTTGATGTAGTCCATACAATGCTTTTTCAACCTTGTACACTCTATCAAGAAAGTCTGGATCTTCAAATCTTAGTGGTTGACATACATACACCTCTTCTTCAATCTTTTCATAGAGAAAAGCACTTTTTACATCCATTTGATACACCACAAAATTTTTAAATGAAGCATAAGCTAAAAATAGCCTAAATGGCTTCAATTCTTCAAAGGGGCAAATACTTCATCATCGTCCAATCCATTCTTTTGTGTGTACCTTTGAGTAACAATCTGTGCTTTGTTTCTTATCACAATCCTCTTTCATCCTTTTTCTTCCTGACGACCCCATTATGCCAATAACCCTTTTTCTATTTGGTAAATCCACTAAAGTCTAAACTTCTTCTAACTTGAATTATAGAAGCTCTTCCTGCATAGCCTCTATCCAGCTTGGATCCTTCAATGCATGAATTACCTTTTTGGGTTCTTCTTGTGATAAAAAGCAAGCAAACAAGCAGTTTTGAAGGTCTTTATGGTTTGTTCTTTGTTGAATAGTACTAACAAACCCATGTTCCTTCAAATTCTTTGACATATTTCTTGTTTGTGTAGCTGATTGCAAATCTCTAATCACTTGATCAAGAGGATGATTCATTATTAATTCATGTAGTTTGGAATAGGACTGACTGGTGATTGTTATAATCCGAAATTGTTTCATGTCAGCCTCTACACCATCATCTTCATCATCTCTTATGAAGTCAAATATGCTATAATCTTCCAAAGCAGGCATATTTGGATCATCTGGAAGTTCAATGCTTGTTTTTCCACCAACAACATTAACTTCATTTGTGCTAGCAGCATTAACATTGTTAGTGTTGTTAACATTATCTTCCTTCTCTTGATCATTACTTTCACTATCTTTTCTTGGATCTTCATCAACCTTCTTTCCATCATCACTTAAAGGTTTGGATCCATCATCATGAGAACTCTTTAGATATTAGGAAATGGTGGACCAGCTGTCCATAATGGTAGAAAAATGTAATCTTTGACATGTTCTGTCTCCTTTATAGCTTGACCTACATTATCACTTGATTTTGTACCTGCAAAACCATTAGACTGTGTACTTGCAATAATTGGCTCAGAAAAGTACTTTTTACATCCATTTGATACACCATAAAATCTTTAAATGAAGCATAAGCTAAAAATAGCCTAATTGCTTCAATTCTTTCAACAGGAG
Organism: Tanacetum coccineum; assembly: GCA_026074375.1. Taxonomy (NCBI): domain Eukaryota; kingdom Viridiplantae; phylum Streptophyta; class Magnoliopsida; order Asterales; family Asteraceae; genus Tanacetum; species Tanacetum coccineum. The sequence goes on along the minus strand of BQNB010001771.1, from coordinate 21,169 downwards.
CAAAGACTTCATCATAGTCAATCCCTTCTTCTTGTGTATACTCTTGAGCAACCAATCTTGCTTTATTTCTTATCATAATTCCTCTTTTATCCTTTTTATTCCTGAAAACAAATTTAGTGCCTATAGCCCTTTTTCCATTTGGTAAATACACCAAAGTCCAAACTTCTTGTAACTTGAATTGTAAAAGCTTTTCTTGCATAGCCTTTATCCAGCTTGAATCCTTCAATGTATAAATTACCTTTTTGGGTTCTTCCTGTAATAAAAAGCAAGCAAACAAGCAGTTTTGAAGGTCTTTATGGTTTGTTCTTTGTTGAATTGTACTAACAAACCCATGCTCCTCTAAATTCTTTGACACATTTCTTGTTTGTATAGCTGATTACAAATCTCCAATCACTTGATTGAAAGGATGATCTTTATGAATTCTTATAGTAGAATAGGACTGACTTGGATTGTTGTATCCAAATTGTTCATGTCAGCATCTTCACCAACATCTTCATTATCTATTGAGAGGTCAAATATGCTTATATCTTCTAAAGCAGGCATATTTGGATCATCTGTTAGTTCAATGCTTGTTTTTCCACTAACAACATTAACTTCATTTATGCTAGCAGTATTAACATTGTTACTGCTATTAACATCATCATCCTTCTCTTAATCAATACTTTCAATATCTTTTCTTGGATCTTCATCAACCTTCTTCTCATCATCACTTGAAGGTTTGGATCTATCATCTTGAGAACTCTTTGGATCTTAGGAAAATGGTGGATCAGCAAGCCACAATGGTAGCAAAATATAATTTTTGACAAGTTCGGTCTCCTTTCTAGCTTGAACTGCATTATCACTTGCTTTTGTACCTGCAAAACCATTAGACCGTGTACCTACAACAATTGGCTTATAATTCATTGTTCTTGTTAGTGCATCAATATCAAATAGCCAATCTGGTCCATTACCTACAATATTAGGTGTACTCTCACTGAACCTAATATGCAAGTTTTCTTCCACTATCCTTGTTCTACTATTGAATACTCTAAAGGCTTTACTACTCAAAGAGTATCCAACAAAGAAACCTTCATTAGCCTTACCATTAAATTTTCCTAAGTGATCTATGGTATTGAGAATGGTAACAAAACACCCAAATAGACTCATAAAACTTAAAGTTGATGTTCTACCATGAAAAAGTTCATATAGGGTCTTGTTATGAGGCTTAACTACTAACACTCTATTTTGCACATAGCAAGCAGTATTAACTGCTTCTGCCCAAAAAGTAGTTGGCAACCTAGAATCAGCTAGCATAGTCCTAGCAGCCTCAATTAGTGTCTTATTTCTCCTCTCAGCAACTCCATTTTATTAAGGAGTTCTAGCTACAATATAATGTCTCAAAATACCCTTCTTTTCACAAAACTAATTTATTTCTCTATTCTTGAACTCAGTCCTATTATCACGTCTAATCACCTTAACCTTGTGATCTACTAGATTTTCTATCCAAATTATAAAGGACTTAAGAATGCCACTAGTCTTATTCTTAGTAGCTAGAAAGAAAACCCATGTAAACCTACTATAATCATCTGTGACAACTAGGCAATACATTTTCTTCATAAGGCTTTTTACAAATGTTGGACCAAACAAGTCCATATGCAACAAATGTAAAGGAAGACTGATTGAGTTCTCTGTTTTGGACTTACAAGAGGCTCTATGCTGCTTTCCCTTTTGACAAGCAACACAGGTTTGATCATTTTCAAAAAGTTTGGAAGGTAAACCTCTTACAAGATTTCCCTTAACCAATTTATTCATGGTTTTAAAATTTAAGTGACCTAGCCTTCTATGCCAAAGTTTAGATTCATCAGATGTGGCTTTTGCAAAAAGACAAGTTAAACCTCCTTTAGGAACTATGTTCTTTAAATCAACACTATACATATTGTTCTTTCTAGGAACTCTAAGTAAAACTTGACTTTCATCAATTAACTTAAAGTTTAGAGATAAAACAATACATTCAGTGTCATTAAAAAGAACATTATTCTTTTTATCACACATTTGTGAGACACTAAAGAGATTAAACTTTAACTCTCTCACAAAATACACATTTTTAAAATTTAGTCTACCAGTTTTAGTGGTACCTTTTCCTGTGATTTTTCCTCCTTTAGGGTTTCTTTTAAAAGCAACATATCCTCCATCTATCTCTTCATAGTTTGTAAGATAGGACATGTTCCCTGTCATGTGCCTTGAGCATCCACTATCAATCACTCCTTGATCATGTAAATCCACTTGTAGATTGCCCTGCACATTAGATAAGAAAATCAGTTTCTTTTGGGGACCCAAGCCATCACTGACTTGGATCTGCCTTGTGCATCAACATAATCAAACTTCTTTAGGGTGATTGATGCACTGTTGTGTTTAGAAACATGGTCTAAGACTTTAGTCTTTGGTTTCCAAACCTAACAAGCTGAGGCCTTAAAAGCATTAACATTATTTCCCTTAACAGCATTAACTACTGCTTTTAGCCTAGCAGCATTAACCACTACTTTTGGCCTAGCAGCATTAACATTTTTATCCCTAACAGTATTAACCCTCTGATTAAAATTACTATTTTTAAATGTTGTATTCTTGTGAATAGGCCTCTTAACAATTCAATGTGTTGTTTTAGAAAGATGTGTCATTGATCTAGCAACATTCACTGTTGTTTTTGTGTGAGCAGCATTAACTTATCTAGCAGTATTAACTGATACTAAGCCAGACTTCATTAGTACTACTCTTGGAACCATGTTCTTTTTAGGGCAGGGGTGAGTCTTTTGGCAAAATTCTCATGATTCACCCTTTTAGTATTGTTCCAAACAGGTTTTACCACCCTTTGATAATTACAATTAACCTGCAAGTGATCAAAACTTCCACACACATAACAAGCTTTGTTAAACATCTCAAAATTACTTCCTAATCTCTGAGACATCATATTATTCCAGTTTCTTTGATTGCCTCTAGGAGTATGAGTGTTTTGTCTATTTTGCTTAACATGATTAACAGTTTTCCTAGCAGTCTTTTCTTGTTGTTTAGGTTTGACAAACTTTATCTTAGCAAAACTAGATTTACCTGTTTTCTTTTCAATCCTAGCCTGAGGCACATGTTCTTCCTCACTATCAGACACCTAATCCTCAATAATTGGAGCACCATTATTCTTCCTAACTGCTTTAGGCTTTGCTTCACTAGCCTTAGCTTCACTATAGTCTGAACTACAAGCTTCTTAGCTGTAGGCTCACTAACTATAGGCTCATTCATAAACTCTTCTAGCCCAGAGAATGACAAATTAGGTTTTGTAGGCATAAAGTTTCCTGTATAGGGAGGTGACACGAGCATTATACCCTAAACCTTTTTGCATTTATCAACTATCTAACAGTCTATTAGTTTGCTTAAGCTATTAGATGAATTCTCAAAATTTTCTACTGTTAGCTGAATTTCATCTTTCTGTTTTTGAGCCAGATCTAACTTCCTCCTAAGATCTGTAGCTACTTCTCTTAAATGAATCTCACATTTTAAGACCTTCATATCTTCCTCATAAACAGACTCATTTTTCTTATAAACTATAAGTCTTGCTTTTACAGACTCTAAACCTGTTTTATAAGTAATAGCATTTAACTTAGATATCTTTAAGTCTTTTAACAGTTGTTCCTTTTATTCTTAAGAATTTTTAACATTTTCTAAAACAAGATGATGAACATCAGTCTTGAATCAGTCGTAGATACCTCAGAGTTAGAAACTTTTAGAGATACACTATGAGTGCAAAGTTAGTGGACCTTCTTCTGCTTTATCACTCCTAATCAATAACCAGTAACCATCACAAGAATCAAATCATTAGTAGTAGTTGTCTCCACTGTCTAACTGTGGTCTGCTATTGGCTAGCTAAAACTCTTGGGACTCTAGCTGTGAATACTTTGCTGACTCTACTGGAACTGCTAAAGGGTCCACGTGTTTCTCCCACTCTAAAACTAACTACGCGTGGTGTCCTAGACTACAGAGCAAATCTGCTACTGAGCTAGTATCCAACTGGAACTCTGAGCCCACTGAGACTGCACTGCTCCACTGGGCACAACCCTTCTTGTGTTCTCCCTATTCTTGTTTTCTTGGTTCCTAGGAGCCCTGCACTCCCTTGCAAAGTGTCCCCTTTTATGGCAGTTGTAACACTCCACCTTAGACTTATCTGTCACACCCCTAGACGGGGCCTGGACGGAATACGTATCCGAGGGCGTGACGTCATAACAATCCGAACACAAAGCAATAAAGAACGACCACTAATCATGGACGTTTGAAAAATATTTGTACTCGTTGCATAAAGAAAATAAATTTAGTTACCAACCATCATAAGAGAGTAAATGTAGCGAAAGCATAACAAAGTTTTAACAATGACAGAGTATATAATTATGATAAGTCGTGAAATGGCAAAGTCACATAGCACATAGACTACATATAGCATCAAGAATCAAGCCAAGCTAAGCACCTGAGAAAACATGTTTAAAACGTCAACATAATGTTGGTGAATTCATAGGTTTAAGTTAGTACAAGAATGGACCACAAGATTTCAAAACGCATGTGACTACTATAACAGATATAACATCACATAAAAAGTATTTACTGTTACGCTAAGATCATGACACCGATGCTAATAAAACATGGCATATCATATCATGCCACATAGTATTCTTGCCTTTAACTGGTGTCCCAAACCAAAGACCACCACAACGCACATCGACATGACATATATCCGTTTGTTCTTCGTTAAGTGGAACCAAAGCAGATAGGGATAATTAGTCCTAATAGATCTATTTACGCATTTGTGCTCACTTAACAAATCCAATTGGCCATAGGTGACTAACAGCTCATGATAGTTCAGGCAATACTGGTTTGTAGCAAAACTTAGGCAACACATAAACATGTAAAACTCACGTTAAGAACCTGTGTCCAATTTTAAAAGCAAACAATGTTTCTCACCCCAAAGTATAAAGCATTTGAAAATAGGTAAAACGTGGGGCTATGAACTCACCTTAAACAAGTGGTAAATCAATAATCAACGAGGAAGAAATAAAGCCGAAAGGTCGTACGCGCGACCTAAATAAATGACGCGTCTTAGGAAAACGAAAGATAACCAAAACTTGTACGCTATTGTTGCAACCCACTTTTCAACTCATCTCACCATAACTTGTAAAACAACAAACATAATACTTCCATTTTTATAAAATTTGTCGAGATGTTTATCATTTCTTTTTATAAAAGTAACACAAACACATGGACTCTTAAACTTGAACAATACTCATAACACATGCTAATCAAAAGTTATAGATTAACATAATATAACTTTTGAAAGTTACTAAAAATAATCAAAAGTTATAGATTATACACACACAAACGTATTTTAGGAATATAACTTTTGAAAGTTATATTATCGCTTTTCCTAAAATACTATATATTATGCTAATCTATAAAGTTACTATATATGGATGCTTTTCCTAAAATACTTTATCGCTTTTCCGAATATATTAGGAAAAGCGATAATATAACGTATACTTTTGATTAGCGATAATATATTATGCTAATATATAAAGTTACTAATCTATAACGTATTTTATGAATGCTAATCAAAAGACGTCATTAAGTCCGATTAAGTCCGATTTTAAAGTGCGATATGTGAAAAACTATATATTCAAAACAAACTCTTCAAAAACTACTTTTACGCCTAATGAAAACATTTTAGGTCGCTCAAAACCTCAAAACAAATTTGGGACAGCAAGCTCTTTTTGTCAAAAACGCATCCAAAATCCACCCAAACTTCACAATAGTGCCTAGTCTAACCTAATCTACGTTCACAACTAATCCACAACAAAACCACACCTAAATCTAACCTAATCCCCTTCATTTCTATTGTTGCAACCCACTTTTCAACTCATCTCACCATAACTTGTAAAACAACAAACATAATACTTCCATTTTTATAAAAGTTGTCGAGATGTTTATTATTTCTTTTTATAAAAGTAACACAAACACATGGATTCTTAAACTTGAACAATACTCATAAGATTCAAAGAAATGAAACAAGAGGTGACCAAGAAATACTTACAAGAATGAAGGAAACAAGTAGAAGTCACAAGATCTACACCCAAGATGACTAGATCTATAAACCCACTTATAAAATTAGAAACCCTAATTTTATAATCTTGAGAAACCCTTGAAAATCAAACAACTAATACTTGGATCTACCTTAGAAACCCTTGGAAATGAACTTAGAATGTGTGGATCTTGAAGAAAATCAAAAGTTATGAATGTGTTTGTGTGTGGGTTTGATGCCGTGAGCAAAGAAAGAGAGAAAGAGAGATGTGAGTTTTTGTTTGGGGCTTGGAAATGAAAGTGAACCCTAGTTGTGATATAACATAGTATTTATAGGACATGGATTAGGGTTTTAAGGTTCATAGATGCACACATGTGACCAACACACACCAAGAGTGTGTGTGGTCTTGGGTTCGGTCAAAGCTAGCCACAAGGAGGGGGGAAGTTCAAGCCAACTTTGGCTCCAAGTTTAGCTCATGGCTTGGTCTTGGCTCACCAATAATAGTCCAAGTGTGTAAGAAATGGCATGCATGCAAGTCACTAGCCAACAAAGTTGTCATTTTCCTTCACATGCATGGTAAGTTTTCAAATTTTGAGTTAGTGGAGCATAAATGATTTAATTTCAAGTCCAAGCTTGTCCATAGGCTAAAATTTCATGGGTAGAGGTGAGGACATGAGCATGATCACGAAATTTTTGGACTTAGGGTATAAGATTATCGATAACTTGAGTTTACACGAAAAGATTTCGAGTTTTCGGGGTTCCGTTTGGTCAAAAACGCGAAAAACGCAATTTAAAAGATAAAACCCTAAAATTAATATCGGAAGTGATTAAAAATCACGAAACACTTAGAAAAGTTAAAATATCTCATATAAGGCCTAAATTTATTAATAACCGATGCCGGAACGCGCCCGATGACGTTTTTCAGATTTACGCGGTTTAACTTCCCGGTAAACTGTCAGATTCAAACGTAACGTATAAAAGTCAAAAGTAATGATCGGAAAAGTTTAAAAATATTGACCTAAAATTTACGGGGTGTGACAAGTTTTGATGTGATTATAGGTATGGACTGGTTGTCTAATTATAAGGCTGGAATAATTTGCCATGAGAAGATAGTAAAGATACCACTACCGGATGACAAGGTGCTTAGAGTGGTAGGAGAGAGACCGGAAGAGAAAGCGAGATTGTTGATGAGTGCTAAGGCTAGTGATAAGAAACAAGAAGAGATTGTTGTGGTTAGAGATTTTCCTGAGGTATTCCCGGATGATCTATCTGGATTACCGCCTATTCGGGAAATTTAGTTTCGGATTGAGTTAATCCCTAGATCAACGCTGGTAGCAAAGTCTCCCTATCGTTTGGCACCTTCTGAAATGGAGGAGTTGTCTGGACAACTCAAGGAACTCCAAGACAAAGGTTTCATTCGACCAAGTTCGTCGCCTTAGGGAGCGCCGGTATTGTTTGTTAAGAAAAAGGATGGTTCTTTTAGGATGTGCATTGATTATAGAGAATTAAACAAGTTGACTGTTAAGAAGATAGATCTTAGGTCTGGATACCATCAGCTGATAGTGCATGAGGATGACATACCAAAGACTGCGTTTAGAACTCATTATAGACATTTCGAGTTCACTGTAATGCCCTTTGTTCTCACTAATGCACCAGCAATATTTATAGATTTGATGAATAGAGTTTTGAGGCCGTATCTTGATAAGTTTGTGATAGTGTTTATAGACGATATCTTAATCTAGTCTAACACTCAAGAGAAGCATGTAGAACATTTAAGGTTAGTCTTGGAACTGCTCAAAAAGGAGAAACTGTATGCTAAGTTTTTTAAGTGTGAATTCTGGCTAAGAGAAGTGCAGTTTCTTAGGCATGTGATAAATGGTAATGGAATTTATGTTGACCCTAGTAAGATTGAAGCTGTTAAGAATTAGAAAGCCCCTAGAACTCCGACCGAGGTTCGTTTGTTCTTAGGATTGGCTGGGTATTACTGTAGGTTCATTGAGAACTTCTCTAAGATAGCTAAGTCTCTTACTATCTTAACTCAGAAGAGTAAGACTTTCGATTGGGGTGAGGAACATGAATTGGCATTTCAGACCTTGAAGAATAAGTTGTGTAATGCGCCTGTTCTAGCTCTCTCTGATGGACCAGAAGGCTTTGTGGTATATTGTGATGCGTCCGGGATAGGACTAGGTTGTGTGTTAATGCAAAAAGGTAAAGTGATAGCCTATGCGTCTAGGAAGTTGAAAATTCATGAGAAGAATTATACTACCCATGATTTAGAGTTGGGTGCGGTTGTGTTTGCACTTAAGATCTGGAGACATTATCTGTATGGGACAAATAGTGTCATCTATACGGACCATAAGAGTCTTCAGCATATCTTTAGTCAGAAAGAGTTGAATATGCGCCAGCGTCGCTGGATAGAGTTGTTTAGTGATTATGACTGTGAAATTCGCTACCATCCTGGTAAGGCGAATGTGGTGGCTGATGCCCTAAGTAGGAAGGAAAGGGTAAAGCCTAAGAGATTTAGAGCTATGAATATGATCCTTCGGCCGTGTATCAAAGATAGGATATTTTACCGTAGGTTCATTGAGAACTTTTCTAAGATAGCTAAGTCTCTTACTATCTTGACTCAGAAGAGTAAGACTTTCGATTGGGGTGAGGAACATGAATTGGCATTTCAGACCTTGAAGAATAAGTTGTGTAATGCGCCTGTTCTAGCTCTCTCTGATGGACAGAAGGAGGTTGTGGATGAGTTTGCAGGATTGCAGAAAGGTTTATATGAGATGATAGAACTAGGGGTGTAAACGAGACGAGACAATTCGTGAGTTACTCGAGTTCAACTCGTAAACTACTCGAAATCGACTCGATCTAAACGAGTCGAGCTCGAGTTCGAGCTACTCGAGTATATTTTCAAGTCGAGTTCGAGCTCCAAAATACTCGGGGTGGGAAGCTCGCGAGCCTTATCGAGCTTCAAGTAAATTACACTTTTACCCTTTTATATACATAAATCGAGTCGAGTCGAGCTTGATATGCCGAGTAATTATCGAGTTCGAGCATGAAATGTGGAAATAATCAAGCTCGAGTCGAGTTTCGAGCTCGAGTTTTATATGACGAGTCGAGCTCGAGCTCAAAATATAAAGCTCGTCCGAGCTTGAGTCGAGTTTCGAGCTCGAGTTCTAGTATTCGAGTCGAGCTCGAGCTTGGCAGTACTCGGCTTGACTCGGCTCGTTTACACCCCTAGATAGAACAGAGAAGTGATGGACTTTGTACTACCTGGATCGAATATGGGTACCTTTAAAGGGTGAGGTGAAAACCCTGATAATGGATGAAGCCCATAAGTCGAAGTACTCTGTACACCCAGGAGCTGATAAAATGTATTATGATTTAAGAGATAAGTATTGATGGCCTGGAATGAAAAAGGATATAGCTGAATATGTTAGTAAGTGTTTGACTTGTCTGAAGGTTAAGGCTGAGCATCAAAGGCCATCTGGCCTGCTCCAGCAGCCTGAGATTCCCATATGGAAATGGGAAGGGATAGCTATGGATTTTGTGACTAAGTTCCCTAGGACTAGTAGTGGGCATGACACAATCTGGGTCATTATAGACTGATTGACTAAGTCTGCTCATTTTCTACCTATGCGTAAGAATTATAAGATGGAAAGGTTGGCTAGATTGTATTTGAATGAGATAGTTGCTAGACATGGTGTGTCGATCTCGATTATATCGGATCGTGATAGCTGTTTCACATCGAGGTTTTGGCAGTCAATGCAAGAGGCATTAGGGACCCGTTTAGACATGAGTACGGCGTATCACCCTCAGACCGATGGTCAGAGTGAGCGTACTATTTAGACTTTGTAAGACATGTAGAGCGTGCGTCCTGGACTTCGGAGGAAGTTGGGATGTTCATCTTCTGTTGGTTGAGTTTTCGTATAACAATAGTTATCATTCTAGTGTGAGATGTGCTCCGTTCGAGGCATTGTATGGTAAAAAGTGTCGTTCGCCAATTATGTGGGCTGAGGTTGAAGAAGGTCAGTTGATAGGACCTGAGTTAGTGCAAGAGACCACTGAGAAGATCTCGCAGATTAAGGATAGACTTAAGGCTGCGCGTGATCGTCAGAAAAGTTATGCTGATAAGAGGAGGAAGCCTCTAGAGTTTAGTGTAGGTGACTATGTCTTGCTCAAAGTGTCGCCTTGGAAAGGTATGGTACGCTTTGGGAAGAAGGGAAAGTTAGCACCTAGGTTTGTTGGATCGTTTGAGATTATTGAGAAAGTAGGCCATGTGGCCTATCGATTAGATTTGCCTGAGGAATAGAATGGTGTTCATGACACGTTTCACGTGTCGAACCTTAAGAAGTGTTTGGCTGATCCAACACTGCAAGTGCCTTTGGATGAGATTCGAGTTGATGCTAAGTTGAATTTTATAAAAAAGCCTGTGGAAATTTTGGAAAGAGAGTTTAAGAAGTTGAAGCGTAGTAGGATTGCCATCGTCAAGGTTCGGTGGAATTCGAAACGTGGCCCTGAATTCACATGGGAACGTGAAGATCAGATGAAGTTGAAGTACCCGCATTTGTTTAGTAATGTTAGGAGTTGAATTTCGGGGACGAAATTCTTTTAAGGGGGTATAATGTAACCTTTGCCCTTTGTGTTCTGAATATTTCATCAATAGTCCTTTGACTATTTGACTTTTGTCAGTTTATTCAGATTTTGTACCGTGTTGACGGTGGTGATTTTTATGAGATATGTGATGATTTGAGGTTTATTGTGATTAATAATCCCTTTTGGAAGGTATTATCGTGTTATGTGTAATCCGGGTGGTTTGACCCATGAATTTTGAGAAATGCCGAAAAACGAGTCTGACACGTCCGTTAATGTCCAAATGAGTTTTGAAGGGTGTAAAGTGAAAATTTGTTGTGTAAATACTCTAGGTTAATGGAAAAGTATTTTTAAAGTGAATAAAAATGCTAATTAACTTTGGAGTAAATTTTACGGTTGAGTTTTACGAGTATTTAAGTGATCCCGACACGAAAAGAAAGACCCGACACCAATAGGATGCCATATCCGGTCAAGAAATCAAGAGGAGGCAAGATGCCTACTTTCTAGCTAATGTGTCTCTAAGTTGATACATTAAGATACCTTATCATCCACATTTTTTTCATAATCACATTTTTGATTTCAAAAAAAACACACACACACACCTTGGTGTGTGCTTGGGTTCGTCCGCACCTACAACAACACAAACACATAAATTTTTGAAATTTGATCAAGAAAACATGAAGACATAAATATTTGGGGTTGATTCTAGTGTTTGGCTATTCATTTAAACAACGTTTGGGTTGTCCGGTTCGTTTCGAAATCTACAAATTTAAAGATTTTCATGTAAGTTTTCAAATTTAAATTTCGTTTGTCCTTTTGGGTTTATTTTGATGCATAGATGTTAGTTGTACAAGTTGATCGTTGTGAAAATTGATTTTTGGAAGCGAAACGAAAGAAAAAGGGGTGTTTGGTTCGTGTGAAATAAAAAGGAAAAAGAGGGTTTTTGTAGTTTTGATGTTGTGGTCGTGATGATTGAATAATATATGATGCTAGAATGATTATTTTTGATAGTAGCTTGTATGGCTTATTCGGGCTTATTTTTAAGCTATTTCTTGGCTTATTTTGGGCTATAAGCAACGAACCACTTCCCAAAATCACTAGGAAAGTGATTTTGATTATTTTTGTGTTATGGCGTATGTTGTGGACTATTTTTGAGGCTTATGGTAGTAACCAAATGCGATACGTAGCTTATTAGCTTATTTTCAAGCTTAATATACGTATTTTGGAGTTTATAGACTCACGGCCCAATAAGTCTATTTGAGTCGCGGCTTAATGGGAGGGCTTATTGTGGTCCAAATTATTTTTACATATAAGTATATACATATATATGTAAACGAACTTTGGTTTTGGACTTGAATTATACTTTGGACTTATAAATGTCCTAATGGACCCTTGTTGGGCCTTGAGGCCCAATAAGCGATATTTAGTAGTTATGAGAATTTTGATGGACTTTTGAAAGTGGAAATATATTTACGAAGTGATGTTGAATGATATTTTGGAGAAAAAGTGTTGGTTAGCAGTAAAGATTGAGATTTTGGAATTTTGTCGAAAAGTGTCGAATTTGTGAAAATTGATAAAAATAAGGTTTGAAACCTTGGAAAACGTTGTGTAAACGTACGGGTCATGTTGAAATTTCGTAAAAAGTTTATACTTAGAAATTTTCCTAAAAACATGATTTTTGATTTTTAAATAATAAAATATTATTTAATTATTTTATTTATTTAATAAATTCACTAAAAGACGAAAAATATAATTTTTCTCGAAACTTCTCTAATGTGTTTATTATGAGTAAACGTTTCATTTTCAACCGTATAATGATTATTTTGAAGTGTCTAAGGTTACCGAATGGACGTGTCGAGATATATTTATAATTAATAATTATAAATATTTATTTATATTACTTATCTATTTACGCTAAATAGTATAAGTATGTATTATTGGGGAATGAGATTGATATGATTGTGAAGATAAGTTATCAACCATCACACCACTAAATTATTTTGAGTAATTGTACAACGCGTCTAAACTCTGTCCATCAAACATGAAGATTGTTTTGGAATTGGATGATTAAATTGGGACATTAACTGGACTAGGTCGTGTGCGGGCGTCGTTGTGTTTGATTCTGTGATTGAGATTGGGTAGCTAAAGACTTGATTGACGTGAGTTCTTGTAGCCCCATTTTTTACTGGTTTTTCTGTTAGGGGAAAATGATACTCAAATGTGTTTTGAAATATTTTGAATTGATCTGTACAAAATGTGGTTTTGTTTTTGGGACAAGTTATGTGCTTATGACTGCTATGTGAATATTATATGTTGATTTACTTGCATGTACTGTGTTTGGCATGACAAGGTTTTGTGTAGTACTTGCATGTGTTGTGTTTGGCATGCATGGTTCTGTGTGGTACTTGCATGTGCTGTGTTTGGCATTCAAGGTTCTGTGTGGTTCACCCTAATATAGTGCTCTAGCTGGTAGGCCATTTAGGTGCGTTAGTAATTTGGGAGTTGCGACATCGGGTTTATTATTGGATGTGAGATATGACTAACGGGGATGTTATGTCTTGGATTGTTAGCATATATTCACTGTCATATAGCACTATTGTCCACTGTTGAAGTATTGGCACAACTTTTGGGTTTAAGGTCAAACCTACGAGCTCACCAACATTATTATTGACGTTTTCGAGTATCATTTTCAAGTGAAGTGAAAGAAGAGTAGTTTGGTGATTGTGATAGCAGACTTATAAGTATCCCGTAAGGATTTTCGTTTGAAGTCTTGCTTGTTTGTTGTTTGAATATGGTTTTTGGATGTTTTGGAGTAAGTTTGGATAATGGTCCCCTGTGTGGGCAGTTGAATAAGTGTAAGAGATTGTGGATTTTAGTAGCGATTTGGGACATCACTTGAGTTTGTTCAAGGTTTATGGCCTTTATGGCACTTGAAGTTTATGCAATGTAATTTTCTCTATTTTTGTATCTTGTGTTATGATTGATCATTATGTTGTATTCTTGAGTTTTTGCCATTGTCGGGGTGTGACACTTTAGCTACTAAGCCTCCAAGCATTATTGACTTCAAGATTCTTAAAGAAGGAAAGATTAGCTACTTTCAAATTATAAGAGCTAATGGAAGTTCAAAGAGGTACCCAGCCTTTATTCATATGCTTAGAAGCTTTAACACGGAAGATTTAGAAACTCTGTGGAAATTGGTAAAAGCTAAGAATGGGTATACAAGGCCAGAGGAGGACTATGAGAGAGTGCTATAGGGTGATCTAAAGACAATATTTGAACCTCATGTAAAAGATACAGTGTGGAGGAATCTATAAGGAAACAAAGTGTTGATTTGGAAGCTATTTGATTTATGTGGAGTACATTTGTGAGGTTTCAAAATCTCCATGTCTTTATGTTGGTAGAGAAGAGATATTCCCTTACACCTGCTACAATCATAGATATGCTGAATAAGAAGCTGCAAGTTGATCATTGGAATGAAATGTGTTATCAGCTTCTTAAGCTCATCACAAAACAGCTCAAGAATTAATGAAATGTTTGGAAGCATCCTCCGGGTGATTAATGAAGCTTTTAATGAAGAAACTTGATGATTTTGAAGATAGATATCAAGTTTAGAGGAGGATTGTTGGGATTAAAAGACTTCTTGATGATCTTAGAGTTACTGCTGATAAGGTATTAGTTACTGCTGCTAAGCATAAGTTAGTGCTCTTAGTAATCTTAATGAAAAATAGGCTAAGTAGTTAGTACTGCTAGTGTTTATTAGTACCGCTAGTTACTACTGCTAGTGTAAGTTACTACTGCTAGTGTATGTTACTACTGCTAGTGTAACTTAGTACTACTGGTGAAGATTGAAGAAAACTTTTTAAGTAGTTAATACTGCTTGTACACAGTTAATGCTGCTGGTACAAAAGTTACTACTATTGGTGTTGAAAGTTAATGTTGCTGGTATGAAAGTTACAACTGCTGAAAGAGTTTATGCTGACAGAGAAAAGATCAAAGACTTATCAGAGAAAAGATAAAGATTGATTAGAGATCAAGATTACTTAGTTGATAAGTATTAGTTAGTTATAGAATAGATCATAGAGAATATTCTATATCTTTAGAATATATTGTAAATCGACTAGGACTCTTTAGTGTATAAAAGGAGGTTCTAAGGCATAGAATTTGATATCTTTTTGTTTTGATATCATTATAGCTTCAAGGTTTTGTAACCCTAATACTAGTTAGAGTATTCGTATTAATATATTGAAGCTTTGTTTGTTAATCTGTGTGTTCATTAGAATTACTGTTCTATTGCATATTCTTCTTATTAATCAAAGATTAGATTCCGCATAATCTTTGATATATTCTACAAAGTTTCTACTATAGTTGTGTTTGATTTATCTAGCATAACTAAACCTTACACAAGCTAAGGAATTAAAGATCTATTGAAGTGGGATCAACATAATGTGATTCACGGAAAGCATCTTAGTGGCCAAACGGTCTAAGAACAAAAGATATAAAAATCATATATATAAATAAAAATGACATACCACCACGAGTGTCCCATAACTTGATATCATTCTTCTAACAGCATGTCACGTGTTCTTTGATGCCCCAAATCTCATCTCGGAGCACCTTGATTCTTGTGTCTGCAAAAATGATATCTCGATTGAGGATGTTGAGTTTTATCTTATTAGTTTCTAGTTGGGCAGTAACTTTTAGATTCACGTTTCTTTCACTAAGCAGATCACCGGTAGCACCTTTAATCCCCTTTATACAAACCTTACACTTAGCTAGAATTTTGTTCATGGCAAGATGTAAATTGGGTAGATGCTTTCTGTAGTTGGCCATGGTTTGTTTTGTTCGTGTTTAGTAATGGAAAAATGGGCTGTTTTCTAAAGAGATTACAAGAAGATAGAAAAAGTGTTTAAGCTGTTGTTTTTTAATGTCTTTGGAGAAATAGAAAACCTATTTCCTTACGCTAGCATGGTACCCGCGCAACGCAACGCGGGTACCCGGTGACTATTTGTGTGACGAACAAATGTTACACTCTTACCCATTAAGTTTGTATTCAAATTAAGGTTAAAGTTGTAAAAAATTTGAATCAAAATAAAATAAACTCACTAAAAATGAAAAAAACTAACAATCATAAAAATATATAAAAATGATGTTAGAATTAAAAAGCTAAAATATATAAAATATGGATGTTGAAGGTGTTACCGGTGATCTGCTTAGTGAAAAAAACTAGGATCTAAAAGTTACTGCCCAACTAGAAACTAATAAGATAAAACTCAACATCCTCAATCAAGACATCATTTGTGCAAACACAAGAATCAAGGCGCTTCAAAATGAGATTCAGGGAATCAAAGAACACGTGACATGTGGTTTGAAGAATTTTATCAAGTTCTAAGACACTCATGGTGGTATGTTATTTTTATTTATATATATGATTTTTAAATCTTTTGTTCTTAGACCATTTGGACATTAAGATGCTTCCTGAGAATCACACTACCACATGTTAAAGTATATATTTGTTAGATTGTCCGATTGATTTAACTTGCAATATTTAGGGGGGGAGGGGTATGTTTCGGCTTATATGTGGGCTTATGAGCTTATTTGATTTCGGCTTATTATTCAAATGCCCTAATTTTCCAGCTTATTTTCATACTTCAGCTTATATAAATTTATTTGATCTCGCCAAAAAATCAATGAGATAACGGTTTAGTAGAGGTCGGCATATTTTCGGTTTCAACTTTGAATTTTTCAAGAAATTAAATCATCCCTTTACATGCCTAAAGTGGTGATAATTCTTAAAGGTCATTACTATATCATTGAAAAAACGGGTGAAACATACCGGACCGAGATCATTTTATTTTTGTTTTTCTCCGATTAATCAGTTCATCATTGTTATTTTATTAGTGACTTTTAATCACAGGGTACCCGCCGCACCGACGCGCGGGTACCCTGCTGGTATTTAGTTATATGTTTTGTTATTTTATGACTATTATGCGGGTGTTCTCACTAGAATTAGGTTGACACTAATTCCCCTTAATAGAAATTTAATTAACAACAACGATAAGGGCTTGTTATTTAGGCAAACATGTTTTTCTAGCTAGTTAGACTTTCAAGCTCCTAGAGAGAATGCGAGTTTAGTTCACTATTTTATATGTCACCAAGTGGAGTGTGGAGCGGGAGACACGAATATTGTTCCTTTGACATATGGGGTATGTAGTATTGATCTACACTTTGGTAGGGAGGAATTTTGTTGAATGACAGGGTAAAGGTTTTGGATACAATTTGGGTTGTCTTTTGAAGATGGAGCTATGCCGTTAAGGAGACGAATGTTCAATTCAGGTAGTGATAGGAAGTCGATAATTGTTAGAAATTTGTATAAAAGATATTAGGAGCGAAGATTTTAGATCGTTGGGCGACCTTGATGTTGTTCGGTGATTCGTGGGATAGTATATATATAAAATACTACTAGGCAACTCCAAACTCTTCACCCTTGACAAAGGGAAAAAGTCAAGACCTACTTAGAAATAAAA